>PVLA01008531.1:0-87365 GCA_004027455.1 Hydrochoerus hydrochaeris | reverse complement strand
TAACATATGTGTCCTAGTTGCCCATCTCTGGCTGCCTGTCCAGTGTCTCAGGGCAGTTGTCTCACAGGAATTTTGTAAATCCTCCTCCATGAGCTCTTTCATTTAAAGCTTTTGTATAAACTCTCTCATACTACTCACAGAAGGTAAAATTTCACAATTAGTTTTCACAAAGTTATCTAGAGGGTTTCTAGTAACTCCTTTGGAGTTTCTATTTTCGATTTCATATTGAGTATTACATGAAAATATATATATGTGAATTACACAAATTACAATTATCAGTGCAAAACATTCCAAGATCCCCGTGCCCAATTCCCACATGCGGTGTCCTTTTCCTGGAGAAGCGATTGTCACAAGGCGTGGATGGACTAGGATGCCGCATTGTGTGGATAATTTTAGAAAGCATTTTGTGATTCCTGTAACACCAGAAAACATACATGCACACAAAGTGAGAGTACATATAGAAGATTTGCTTTATCCTTATGTACAACTGACCTTTCATTTGTACATGGCAATTCCTAGTGCAGAAATACGTATCAATGTATGTTTTTGAGCATATCTCTAGTTATGCTTTCTTTTTTTTTTCTTTTTTTGGCACTGGGGATCAAACTCACAACTGCACGCTTGCCACTGAGCTAAATCTCCAGCCCCTTTCTTTCATATTTCAAGTGAAGAATGTTCCGTGAGAAACCATTAAAAAGTGGATACACAAATCTATTTGTCATACATAGAATACTGTGTATTGTATTAAATGCCTGTGAATGTGCAATGTTCTCAGTTACAACTCAGTTTTAAAATTTTTTGAATGTTTCTCACATAGTGCAAATATATACAAATCATAAACCTGAATCTCTGTTATTTTCTATGAAATATAGAAACAGAAGTGATACCCTAAATTGTAAATATGGTAAACTGATTGTTGAAGTAGATCTCTGGAGTAGATATTATAAGTTGCATTATGTGAATATACATTGTACTAACATAAATGTATGTGTTGTTGTAAGGATTAGTGTATGAGTTTGGTATTGCCTTTACTCAAACCAGGTCATAATTTATTTTGTACAGCGATGCATGTAAAAGTAACTCTCTATGTTCCTTACATACTAGGTGGCTTAGAAGTTTTGTAGTTCTTTTTATCTTCTTTGGTTTTGTTTTTAGTAATTGTGGGATAATATGACCCCCAAACTTGAGCTGTTGTTAGGTTTTCTTATTTTGTACTACATTCCATTTAGTTGATGTGTGCCCAGTGTCCATTTTTCAAAAAGAATTTTGATATTAAAATGCTTTATGATTATAATTATATTTTATACTGTTTTCTACATGTTCACCTATTTTCAAGCAACTTGTAGGTTAACACATGTTTTCCATGTTTGAAGAGGATATGTTCATATTTCTCAACAAACTTAGAGATGATACATAGTTCAAGGCTGTGCCTGTGTTTCATTTGATATCAGAGTGATTATACTCATAGGTATACAACTTTCCACATTGTTTATCACACAAAATTTTCTTTTCTCAGGCATATTGTCATATAATTTACTGCTAATTATTTTGTCAGTCCTCCCACTAAACAAAATGTACTTTCATGAGTCTCCATAGCAGTGTACTGGAAGACTTTATTTTGTTTTAGACAATATATAATGGAATTGTAGTGATTAATCTCTTCACTCACTATAATTGTTAAATACTTTGTCATTAAAAACATTGATACTGTTCATAAAGCCTTTGCCTACACCAGTGTCTTCACAAGTTTTTATCTACTTTGTCTTCCAGTAGATTTAATGTTTCTGTTTCAATATTAAGATCTTAGATCCATTTTGAATTTAGTTTAGTGCATGGTAAAAGATATGGGTCCAACTTGAATCTTCTTGCTGTACAATATATTTGGCACCTTTTTCAAAGATAAATGGGCTTAATGTGTCTGGAGTTGTTTGTGCATCTTCTAATCTTTTTCATTGATTTTTGGTCTTTTTTTTTCTTTGCTTTATATTATAATTTCATGGATTGTGATGCCCACAGCCTTGCCTTTGTTGTCCAGGATTGCCTTTGCTATTCCACGTTTCTTCTGACTCCAAATGAGGAGCTATGAAGAAAAACGAACTCTTTTGCTGTTACTTTGTAGACAGCCCTCTATCACCATAATGTTTTCCTGCATTTCTCACCCTTGTATCTTATAGCATATATATCAGTGTTTCAGATTTTTTCCTTCCATTCTATTATTCACAAAACCACATATCTGTAGTAGTGTCACATGGTGTTTTAGACAGTTATTTTTGTAAAATTACTCTTGAATTCTTTTGAGCCACTACAGTTAGGATTATATTTCAAGATGCACTGTGCATCAAAACAATTTAGAAATTGTGAAAATACTTAATGATCCAATCAATATCAGTTCATTAAACTATAGAAGAAATTTTTCAAACTACTTCCTTAGAAAATCTGAGCTTCTGGCAGATTCACTACACTTTTCCATTGGAATTTTAGAAAAGACATAATCTCAATATTGTTTAAACTTTAAAGAAATAGAAAGGAAACTAATACTTCTAAGTCGTTCGTGAAAGCAAACATTCCAAAATCAGAAATGGATCCAACCAAAAAAGCCACACAGTCATCCAACAAGGCACTGGAGGGTGTGGCAAGAGTCAGCCCTGCTCAGGAGGGAAACACAATGAGGCAACAGGACTCTGGTGGTATACATGCCACTCAGCCCTGGTGGGGACCCCAGTGACCCAGCAAGTTCGGTTGGGGTACATGTGATGGGCAGGCAGGGCCAGTGATGTGGAAAAGTCTGAAGCAGCAGTGAATATGAGCCAACAGTTGCTAAATAAAGTGAAGCTGAGTTATACTTTGTCACACAGATGTGCAGAGTACAGACAGCTGGGGTCACCATTTTGTTTGTTTGTTTGTTTGTTTGTTTGTTTGTTTTATCAAAGGGCTCAGAGACAACTCCAGCAGCAGAAAGACTAGTCCCAGCCCAACAGCCAAAGGTCAACTTAGTGCCTTGCCCAGCACAAATCCCATGGCAATCCTGACTGGAATATACAGCACATAAAACAATGAAAGAGAAGTAAAAGAAAGAAAAAGAACTAGTCCACTTGGGTTTCTCTCTGGTTTCACTAGTAGACAACCTGAGAGTCAGTCTTAAGTCATGTGGATGTACCCCAGCCAGCCAGCAGTAGCCTTGTGGTGGAGTAGTTTATAACCTCAGCAGGCCTGCCCTGAGACTAGACTGGGTTTGCTACTGTCCAAGCAATTACCACAGGTCTGATCCCAGGTAGGAGCTGCTAAGTGATACCAGTAGCAGTTCTGAGTTCCAAGCTCTGCCTGCCCATCTCTAAAATGGCTCTCAGCTAATCACTTTCTCCTGCAGGAAAATGAAATCCTCTGCACTCCCCACTAGCCAGTGTAGTCCTCCACCTCCACTGTTCCCCTCCACTACCATGTCTCTCTACAGGCCTCTAGGATTGCCAGCCACTACCATCACCATGACCACAGGTCCACAGGTTTGAACAGCTCTCCTGCAAAGTGAGCCCCATCTCAGGGATGCAGCACTACCAGCTACTCCTTCTGCTTCACTGAATTTCTTTTTACTCTCTGTGAGCTTCAATTTGTACTTTAGATTCTTCCTTGGTCCAGGATGCACTTTACTCCTTAACTTCCTCCTGATGCTATATTCCAGTGTCTGGATGGTGACTCTCAAAGAGGCATTTTTCTTTGCTGCTCACTGTTCTGACATTATCCCACAAGTCTCAAATGTGAAAATTGTAAGTAGATAGTGTCATGGTTTATGTCAGTGGCCCCCAAGCCTCATGCCTTTGCATTATGCATTTGTGATTGGTTCATTGTCTTGGATTGGAGATGTGAGTGCTACACTGGCCTATGGGTGGAGCCAGGATGCGATGTAATGGCAGGAAGAAGGTGTATCTCTCTCTCTTGCCAGTTTTGGCTTGCTGTTTGCAGCCGCCATGAACTGTGGTCCCACCATGCCACTCTGCCTTGGAGCCAACTGAATATGGACTGAAACCTCCAAAAACTTTAAGAAGTAAACCTTTCCTTTCCCAACTTTGGACATCAGGTATTTTGTCTCAGTGACGAGTAAAAAGTATCTAACACAGGTAGCAATGTAAGTAAAATATCAGAATTATTTGTAATAAAAAAACTAGAAGCATTTGTTAAGTATACATTCATGCATTCTTTACTTCCTGTGATTAATAAAAAGCACAGTTCATGAATGGTACACTTATTAATATATTTTGTAGAATGTTGTATCTATATATGAGTGTGTGTGTGTGTGTGTGTGTGTGAGTGTCACTAATACAAGATCAAAAGGTATCTAACAGTACACATCAAAAACTTTTGTTAAATCATAGGTCAAGTTGAAAATAAGTTGTAAAGAATGAGTTTCAAAGTGATTAAGGGATTATTAACTTTAGATATGCTAAACTTAATAAGTTATTAAGCACAACTTATTTAATATCCTAAAAATGGTTTTAAAAAATCTGCTCTACATGTTTAATAGTTGTGACTTATGTAGTCATTAATGAGTTTGTTCATGGCTTAATACAAATCATTGTAAGAGGTACTAAAATGCATGCTTTTTCCTCAAATGCATCAACTTGTTTTACTTTACTGTACTCTTTGATTAAAGAACTTAAAATGAACTGTTTAAAAGTCACTTTTCTTGGCCATGTTGGAACCTAGGGCACCGGGAACCCAAGCAACCAGCTCCCTGCCCTGGTAAGCAGCTATGGTTTGGCAAGCTGTGGCTGCCCCAGAGCAAGAACCACCATTGTCTCCTGAGATCAATGCCGTGTTGGAACTTAGGGTGCCAAGACACCAAGGAACCAGCTTGCCACCCTGGTAAGTGGCTGTGGCCTGGCATGCTGTAGCCACCCCAGGGTGAGAACCACCAGTGTCTTCAGAGATCCATGCCATGTAGGGTGCTGGGAAACCAAACAACTAGCTCACCTCCCTGGTAAGTGGCTGTGAGCCTACTGGCACGTAGAGTGAGAATCAAACATCCCATCCTCCCTCTCCACCCCTCTTTACACTCCCCAGCCCCAACCCCATGTTAGTAAATGGGAACCAGAGGTCTGAGCAGCCCTTGGGAGGTTGACCATATACAGTGTAGCAAATGGGGGGGATTTCCTTCTACCATCTCTTTGAAGGCAAATATTGTTATCATTGTTATGCTTTGTTCCAATTAACTGTATTGCTCTATTCAACATTCTGTTTTGATAAGTTCTGTAATGTTCTGTATTTCCTTTGATTTTGCTATACCTGATTGAAAGAACAACTATTGGGATGATAACAAGATATACTATGGTACCTATTACTATTATCCCAATAACCTGCTGTGAAGTCCTGTACCAATTTCACTGCACTGTCTCAATTGGCTTTGTTCTGTCTTGTTGTACTGTACTACCTTCAAAATAATAAATAATAATAAAAAGATAACAAAGTAACAAAATACCTCCAGAATCTCCCAACTCCACCAAAGCTGATCCATGGGGCATAGATAAGGAAAAACTCAAAAACAAAGCAACAGAATTATATAAGGTGGTTAAAAAGTAAATAACAACAAAACAGATCAGTAAGGTACTGAGCAAGCTGAAACATAATATAATAAACAGATAATGGACTTAAAAAGCAAAGGAGGAAAAGAAAATGCTCTAAAGGATATAACTACATGTATGCTAAAGTGTGTAGGACTGATAACCTTGTTGCTAAGTTTTTGTTGGATTGTTCAACAGAACTGTTTGCAGCCTCAACTGTTTGAATGTCTACTTTGTATGTTTTAATTGTGTAACTTGAACAATTATATCTAAGAAGACAATAATTTATCAACTAGTGATTTCTTACTGTTTATTTTTTGAAATTCTATTGTTTCTACCCTTTTTTCTGTTTTGCTTTTTTATTCTCTTTAAATAAATTTTTTTAAAAAAATTTTTACAAGTCACTTTTCCTTTTTACTGAAATTTTTGTATAAGGTTTAGAAATAAAATGTTATAAACTTTTCTCAAGTATGTTACCTGTTCTTTTGTAGATGTACAGTGTTCATATCTACATGTGACACAGTTTGAGACACAAATATGTTTTAATAAGAAGTTTTAAAATAACTGATAATCTGTGTGTGAGATGACATGATTTTATAATAATATGAAAGTTATGATTTTCTTATTTATTGACCATAAATCTTGATGATGTAAGTCTTGAGTAAAACATTTCAAATTAGAGAATGTGTTCTAAAAATATTTTTAAAAACTAAAATGGGAATGAAAGTAATATGTTTGTTTAAAACAACAAAGTTTTGAATATGAATCTGTTCTAAATAAAATGTATAAAAGAAGTTTTTAAATTGTTTTAAATTGGAGCTGGAGATTTAGCTCAGTGGCATAAGTGACTGCCTGGCAAGCACAAGGTCATGAGTTTGATCCCCAGTACCAAAAAAAAAAGGTTTTAAATTTTCCAGATAATTTATATTGTTTTACAGTCTTTTTAAATTTTTTAAAAAATAATTTAAGTTCAGCTTGGTATGGTTCCAGATGATGGTCCTTCCAGGACTTTGGAGGATGAGGGAGGAGGAAATTCTCAAGCTTGAGCCCTGCCTACACAACACACTAAATTCAAGGCTGTATCGAACTACATGTATGACTGTGTCTCAAAATACCAAAACATGCAAGTCTTATGAAATTCATATATATTTAGATAGTTGTTTTGAAAATCTTTTACATTTCTGGTTGTGCAACTACTATTACATAATTTTCCTGATTTTTGAAAACATCATTGTTCAAGCATAATACAATCAGTCATAACTTGTTAACATTCTGTAAAAGTAACTTACCTGTTTTGCTACATTACTGCTTTGTGTATTGCTTATAGTTATATAAGTGACAAAAGCCTTAGTCCTCTTGGATAAGAAAGCACTGCTCAAAATGAACATTCTTATATAATAAAATACATATTAATTTTTGCATACTGTTCAAAATTATTCACAGTTCTGCATTTGTACCTAAAAGTCCTAAAGATGAGCTGGGCATGGTTGCACACTCCTATAATCCCAGCACTTGTGAGACTGAAGCAGGAGAATCATTTGCAAGTTTGAGACCAGCCTGGGCTACAGAGTGAGCTCAAGGCCAGCCTGAACTGCATAGCAAAGCCCTAGCTCAAAAAAACAAAATAACAATAATAAATGAATAAAAGTTCTAAAGATGGTACTGAACCAAAATTCCTTATCTTAGCATTAGAAAATTGTGCTTTTTACCAAATGGTAGTTCATATCAGTTTAAAAGGGGTGACTCTGAAGGATTTGCATGACATATCTTTCTGACAAAACTAAGCTTGCCCACTGAAATACTGCCTTTTTTCAATTGTTTTGGTCACTACGTCTCTTGGTTCAAGTCAACTATGCAGACAAGATTTACTTGGCTCTTACTGGCTTGTTTTATTCTCACTACAAATTTTGAGATGATTTTTCAAAATTTTAATATTTTAGCAGAGATTATATTGAAAGACTCCAGAATTAACAAAATTAAACTGAAAAGATGTTTTCTCTGTTTGTTTAATAACCATTTTTTAAATTATTAGAAGTCATAATACAAAATAATTTCATTATTGGCAAAAAGAAAACTGCAAAAATTGACCTGTGGCAGGTGAATTTGCTAGATATTTCACAAAACAAACTACATTTTGAAACTACATTGAGTTTGCCAGGTGTGGTGGTACTTGTCTTAAATCCCAGCAGTTGGTAGGCTGATGTTGAGGATTGTTATGAGGTCAAGGCAGCAGCAGCCACATAGCACATTCAAAGTGAGCCTGCACCACAAAAAGGAGACCCTGTCTGAAAACAAACCAGGAAAAAAGAAATTTAATCCAAAGAGTGAAATTTTACCAACTTTTTGTAAAAATTTCTAATCTCAGCCTTGGAAGGAGACAATAGATATTGCACTCTACTCCTTTTCTCAGTTTGTGATAGTTTTGTGGGAAGGTTATGGGTGTTTTTGTTTTTGTTTGGTTGATTTGGGTTTGGGCTTGTTTTTTTGGTTTTCAGGGATCAAACTCACAACCTCACACTTGCCAGGCAGGGGTTTATGCCACTGAGCTAAATCCCCAGGCTCTTTTGACAGTTTTTCACAGAAGAAAATCCTCTTCACATATGACTATAAAGTAGGGATTTTATTAACACCTAGAAATAGTCATACACTGCCATGCATTTATACACAAATCTTTATATGTTTATAGTCAAATTCTTTTGCAAAATCTGCAACATATTCATAGAGAAACACACTGCATACAATTAAAGTTCCATAGCCAGGCATAGGATAAAGACCTGTAAATCCAGCCCTCTGGAGTCTCAAGGGGGTAGATCACCACTGCTACTTTGTCAGAATGGAATATATAATGAGCTTAACACCACCTGTGTTAACCAGTAATACACAGTTTCAAATATTGAATAAAATTGCAGAGGGGGATCTGAGTATGGAGAACATAGTGTGCAGTCTTATTTTGATGTTATATTCTCTAAATTCTTTAAATGATATCCTTTATACAACTTCCTTTATAGCGCCAAGGAATCAACTACAAACATTACAAAAAATCAGAGAGAAGACAAGATGGCTACTCAGTGAGCAACAGAATACAAAGCCTCCCAGGAGAAACAACTCATATGCCAGAATAAAACACCCTGGAGAGACCCAGACAGAGTGAGATGGATCGTCTTGACACAGGAAGAAATTAAAACTTAAAAAAGCTCATCAAATACTTTGGGACTACAACTGAAACAGCTAAAAACTAAAGGGACATAGCATTTTCACGATGACCTGTAAAGATTGCACCAGCTTGAATCTGCTCTGGCAGGCAGAGCCACTCAAACTCCTTCCCACCACCACTCACAGGAAGAACAGCAGCACTGAAGTCAGGGGTTGGTGAGCCCAACGGAGAGCGGAGAGCAGAGCCAGTGGAGGAACCTTCATTGATCCACAGTCAGTGCTGGGAGTGAGACACCCCACACACGGGAATGATGCAACCAGGTGGGTGACAAGTTAGAATCAGGCAGGAGGAGCCTGAACTGGAAGTGACAGTGACTTTCATTGGTTGCTCCCTCCCCAGAGCAGATTCGTGTGCAATTTGCTTGCACTGGGCCGCACCCACTGGCCGGTACCCAGTGAGACATCCCAAATCGATTCCCTGCACCTAGCACGCACTGACCGGGTGATCGCCCCTGAAGTTTGGCTACCCTGGTGAGGAGGGGCAGGCATATGCAGCCTGCTTACACCTCAGTGACAAGAGCAGGTGGGAAAGGGCAGAGGTCCCTTGCGAGTATGCTTCGGAGGAAATGTGGCCAATAGGGAAGGGGCTGGGACCTACACTGTAACCTGTGTGGAGGAAGCCAGGGCCATGACAGGAGAGAGAGGCAGGAGGAGGCCCCCAGCCCAGAATCCTGAGAGCCCTGATCCAGGAGAAGGAAAAACAAGGGAGCCTGAGGGTGGCAAACATGCAACATCAGACGTGGCTTCAATGGACATAAAAAAATATCTTTGGGACCTTGTAGATGAGCTCAAAACTGAAATATTAAATCAGATAAAGCAAGATATGGGTAGAGTAATAAGAGAAATGCTCTCAGGGAGCATCTCTCAGGAAGATACAGAGGGAAGAAGGTAGGAACACAAAAAAAGGAGAGAAACATTCAATAAAGAATATAAAGAAAATCTAGAATACATGAAGCAGATTCAAAGAGACTGCCAGGAAATTAAAAACTCCATTGAAAGCTGGCAAAACTCCTTAAAAGAAACTAAGGATAGGCTATCAAAACTTGAAGATAAGTTTGCAGTGTGTGATCATGAAAGATCTCTTAAAAATAACAAGGAAACAGGCAGTAACAATACAAAGGCTAGAAGATGACAAGAGAATCTACAATTTAAGAATAAGAAACATGAACGAGGAAGCAGGAATATATACAGGCAAATTACAAATGCTATTCATAGAAATAATTAAGGAAAACTTCCCAAGCATGGGAAAAGAAAATGACATTCAGTTGTGGGAGGCATACAGAACTCCAGCCACCTACAACCAAAACAGATCTACACCCAGACATATAATAATCAAGATACCAGAAATTCAATACAAAAACAGAATATTAAAAGCTGTCAGAGAAAAGAAACAGATTACCTATAAAGGTAAGCCCATCAGAATCATGGATGACCTCTTGACACAGACCATCAGATCAAGAAGAGCTTGGAGTGAAGTCTTCCAAGTCCTGAAGGAAGGTGGCCTGCAGCCCAGATTGATGTACCCTGCAAAACTGTCACTAGAAATTAATGGAGAAACAAGATGCTTCCATGACAAAGATGAACTGGGGGAGTTTGTGACCACCAATCCAACACTGCAGAGAATGCTGAAGGACATTCTAGAGAGAGAAAAAAAAATACCAGGATTTTAGGAACAGTGGCAGAAAGGCCTCAATGAGTGGGGCAGGCAGTAGAATGAAGGAGAAAACTAAACAAAGGCAGAAAAATAGCATAGCAGAAATGAGGCAGAGAAGGATTACTAGAAACTCTAACATAGATGGCCTTGATATGCTATATTGTTAATAGTGCACCAGGATTTAAAACACACATTACTCACACTACTCTGCTTAGATGTATTATATTCTGTTCCAGTCATTCTACCTGTACTAGATTTGAGGGCACAGACAGTAATCCCAAAAATAACAGGATATAGTACAGTAATCATCCTTAATTTCCTATTAACTTAATCTAAAGCTCTGTAAAACCTACACAGTTTTACCATGACTGATCATAATTGAATCTGGTTTGTTAGATTGCTGTTTTGTATTGATAGATTTTATTCAAAGCTGTTATGATTGATAGTATCAAGTCTGAGAGTATAGGCAACTGCACTTAAGAGGACAAGATCCACTAGAATATCCACTCTGGTTTGATTATTATCTGCCTTTGAAGTTTTATACTGTCTACAATGTTTTATTTTACTAATATTGTTATTTACTGCTATACTCAATTATACTGTTATATTCAATTATGCCTAATGATATAGACATTCTATTGAAGATAACAAACAACACAGTAATCATTGTAGAGCACCTTGTACTGTGGTTTTATATGACTTTTTGGTTTCAAGTTTTTATAGGAATTTGGTTTTTTTTTTTTTGTCTTGCTAAGTTTTGTTTTTCCCTCTAATACAGAAAGGATAGAAATACATGTAGAAATTCATGCATGCATAGCTGTTTACACTCTCACTGTTTGACTATCTACTTTGTATACTTTAATTTTGTAACTTGAACAACTATTTCTAAGAAGATAATATGTAATTTATTAACTAGTGATTTCTTATTGTTTATCTTTTTTTTGGAATTCTGTATTATCTCTACCATTTACATGCTTTTGTTTCTCTTTAAATAAAATCTTTAAAATAAAAAAATTACACAAAATCCTCTAGAATTTCTTCTCAAAAAAAAAGATGGCACTATATTTTTTAAATCTCAGATGAAAAGGAAGTTGGTTTCCCTCCTATTTCCTGGGACACAGAATACTAACAGTCATTTAATTCTGTATAAAACAATATACAGAGAAACAAAATTTATCAAAAATGCCAAGAAATATTTTTAAATTATTTTAAGCTGAAATTTGATATGCTTGCCAACACAAGTCAAGAGGAAGAGGTAATGGATCATCCACTTACAGTGCTAAATTGTGCCTTTAAACAGCTACCTAAATCTGCCATCGATATCACAGACATTGAGATGACCTCCATGCAGATATAAGAGAAAACTATGAAATAAGAAACTGTAAACTCAGAAGAAAGTATAAAAATATAACTTCAATCTAGGAGGGAAGAAAACATAAGACACAAACATGTAAAGCCACAAATGTTGAGATGACTTTGAAAAAAGGCAAAAAGTAACAGGGCTTCTGTTTAGCAAAGAAAACTCGTAATGAAATTAATTGCAGATGAAAACTTATATAAAGCATTTTCATTCTCAATAGTCACAACCAAATAACTGGAAGAGAAAAAATCTTTATTTAACAAACACTATCCTTGTGGGAAATATGACAACATGATATTCATAGCAAAAAGAATAACTTAAGGAAATATGAAAAACAAAAAAAATGGAAATGTCTATCAACTTGAAATGATGAAAACTAGGATTACTGTCCATGGGGGGTGGTACTGTGAATACTCTGCATTGGATTTAAAATGGACACACAGTCTGTGCACTAGCAGATATGCTCCTGATCATCTATGGCATTTTCTTAATGTTTCTAGGGCAAGAAGAAACAGAAGATCTGTTGAGCGTTTGTATCCTGGATGAAATTGGAAAAGCCTGTTTTCCCATCGCCTTGGCAGAGGCAAACAAAGTGTCATGATCCATCCACGTGTTTTCCAAAGTATAGTATCACTAGTGGCTAAAAGTCTCTGAGTTAACTGGTGCAGCAAACACATAAGTTCCTGAATGATATTAGAACTTACAGGACAAAATGACCCCAGAGCTGCCATATTCAACTTTCCAAAACAAACCCAAGTCGAGTACCCAAAAGACTCCCAGTCTGTAACTTGCATACTCTTTCTTCTTGGGTTTCCCCTGTTTGACTTTCTGTTGCTTCTATAGTGAGGACCTACAAAAAGACTCAAATGTTTCATGTGCTATGATGACATGCATGGGAGAGGTACAGGGGCCAGGCTAAGGGGTGACTTGAACTGAAGCACTGAGCATTTTGTCAGCTGTGCCCCTCCCTCTCTATAGGCCATTCCCATGGGCTTCTCCAGGCTACCCATATGAAAGAGTTGTACACTACGTGAGAAATTCAGGAGGACTTGAGGGGTCATTTCAAGGATGGCAGCCTCCAACCACACATAGACATATAAATAACAAAGGCTCATCATCACTTGCCCAGAAAGCAGTAAGTTACTGAAAAAGAAAAAGAAAGCCAACTCATAGCAGAGACAGTGCTGGATAGATATTTTCCTCAAGCACAAGAAAGGGGCAATAGGAAAAGTCAGAGGAAAAAGCTAAATATTTTCACCCAGGTATCAGGCAGTTACAAACTTTCCCACAATCAGCATCAATACAAACTAGGGATTAAACTTTTTTCCCTTCAGCATTGTATGTGGTTCTTTTCATGGGATCAACTTCTCAAGCATGAATGTGTTCACTGACAATTTCTATCCTGTCCCCTTGACAGGCTGAAGTAAGACAGACTGCATGACCAGAGGGGTGCACTTCTGTCAAATACAAAAGAAACAGCAAAATCTAAACAAACCAAAGTAAAAACAAAAAACAAACTCAAATTTGTGCTCTTTTTGAAAAAGACTACTTGTATGTCCCAGTTCTGTTTCTTCTGAAACCCTGATTAATACCACCTTCAACACAAGCAAATATCTGGTCAGTTTCATAGTCTACAGAGAAACATTACACAAAGAGTTGAATGAACGCTACTTTACAAACAGTTGACTGAAAGCTGTTTGAGTTACCAAAGGTAAATATCTTGATCACATGAAAGTCAGTTGAAAATGAAAGCTACTGAAAATGCATTGAATACTCCTAACCAAGGCATGATTAAGCCTTGGCTCCTTTAAAACAGCTCAACACACTTATGTTGCCTATATTTGAGAAAATCGTGCAACACATACCCAGTTTCATAGTAAAATAGTAAATATCATGCGGACTTCATTGAACATGGTGCACTGGAAATCACTGGCTATTTTCATGCAAACTGCAGCATCTCACAGCTGCTACCCAGCATCTTGAGCAAGTATTATATCACATATCACTAGTTTGCGAAAAGCATAAAATGCAATAATCAAGGGAAATTTTCACTAACTTTGTACAAGGCAAGAGAGACTGGGGACAATCACACTGGAGCTGACAGAGCAAGACCAGCCCACCACTGCTGGTCCTGCTCTTCAGTGTGAATCTCAGTCCCATTCCCTCCCCTCCCCATCCACCTTACCAATTTTTGGATTGAGGGTTTCCTGACTTTACTTCTCCTGCAGTCTGTAGAAACTAAATATACTAAAGGAAGAAAGTCTAACCAGGTGAGCAGAATCTTAGCAATGTGCTCAGAATCCAGACTTTGGGGTTGAGAAACAAACAAACATCTCCTCCTTGGCCCACCCAATTGGACAGTCCACACAGCCTGACCCCTCTACACTGATTTGCTCCTGCTCCTTGGCCCACATGTTAAACTGAGATTGTCAAGAGATGTGAATTCCTACCAGTGTAAATGGAGCTCAAATGCTAGATTGTAACCCAGAACCATCAAGACCAATTCCTCTCCCATGGTATCGACCTGCCCTAAACTTCCTTTAAGCAGTGTTTATTCATGGCTTGGGAGAGCTGCCTCTTTTCTTTTTTTTTTAATTGACAGGTCTTACTGTGTAATTTAGTCTGTGTTAGATATCAGTATGAGCCCAAGCTGACCTTGAACTCTCTGTGATCCTCCTGCATCAACCTCTTCAAGACTGGAATTAATGGCATGCACAACCTAACTTACCTTCTGTCTCTCCTTTGAAGACTCAGGGGATTCTTACTGTGTGTTGTAACTCAAAATGGAGTCATAGGTGTGCTAAAACAGTTCCAGAGTTAAAATACCATGGAGAAATCACTGAGAGAGAATATCCTAAGTTAAGGGAGAGGCCAGAACACGATGAGCAAGGGGAGGGATTGATATTGTGAGAAGTAAAATTTACAATAAAGTTTGCTTCATGGAAATAACATCCTCACACTGTATGTCTGAATTTTGCTCATACTAATGAAAGTACATAAATATATGCAAGGATGGGAATACAATGACATAATAAATGCATTTTATGTATCAAGGCAGGGAAAATTAAAGACTTCAGACATTCTGTAAGCTTTCTTTACCTGCAGTTCTCTCTGAGGAAGTTGAACTCTTCATCTTTCAACATATTACCTTTGCCAGAGAAAAAGTAACCTGGAATCATGTGATATTCTTAATACATGTCTGTTTGGCATGAGAGGTTAGTAGGATATCAGTAAAGCACTTTGTGGTATGTTGTACTGAGTCATGAAGGTGTGACATATGGGACCATATTTTCCCACTACTTCCTCTGTGGCCATTTTTCATTCTGTGTTTTCTTTTATTCATAGTCTATTTACTTTTTTTGTTCATTTCTTTCCTACTCTATTTGTCCTTTAGTCTCAATTAATAACTGATTTCAATCTCTGAAACACTGAGCTAAAATATATCTTTTATTCTTAAATTATGGATTTCAGGTTTTTTGGGCCCTTATGAGGAAACTAATAAAATTACTGTGTCTTAACAAAACAATTTGTAAAATATATCTAACTTTTCTTTAAAAGACTGTACAAGTGTGTTTTCTCTATGACTAATCTTCATTGATTTTCTGGGTATGACCATATTTTAGTCTGACTGCAGCAATACTTTGCATACAAAATAACTTTCCAGGGAAAAGTCCAAGGTAGCCAGTGAATTCCTCTGGCTGTCAATACTCCTTTTACATCCATTCCGAGTAGATAGAAACAATGCACCAAATGTTAGGTGTGCAGCCCAGGAGGCCTCGAGGATAGTGATGGCCTTTCCCCTTTAGGCTCAACATACATCTTGGCTTCAAGTCAATGGACTTCTGACTTTGCTGCTCACTGTAGTTTGTCCATATCCTTTATACCAGCGGTGGTGGGTTGATATAAACATACTCAAATCAAGTATCTAAATTTAAACCAGGAAAGTCCTTGTTTTACTTGTGTGATTATTACTGGATAAGAAACAGGAAATTCTAAGAATCTGTGCCTGGATTTAAAACATTCAAGAATTACTCCTATTGAAAAGGCAAGATGCCATAAAATTTATTTCCTTATGATAAAACTTGTGGAAAACAACTAATCAAATGTAAATTATCTGCTCTTTCCTGTGTATTGGAGTTCCCTCATCATTTCAGTTGAATATTTTCACAACATACTCCCAGCATATGAACTTGCATATGTTATTTACCATTTTAGAAGACAAATTTTACTGTGGATGCTATCAGTAAGTGACCCTTTCTTACCACATTAAATCATCATAGCCACCACACTGGGTGAAAGTCACCATTACTCTTTGCTTGCAGTATTTTATTGCCTTCTTTCTGGTTTTGTCATAGCCATGCATAGTCAATTTTCCATGGGAAAGCCTGTCATGAAAGGAATATTTTACTGAAATAAGCTTAAACACTTTCTACCTTATTCCAACTAAAATCCAATATTTGTCTCTGGCATACTTTGCTACTCTGCTGTCCCTGCCTCTCTCTTAGGGTCTCTCCTCATTCTCTCTTGTATTCACTCCATTCCAGGCACAAGAATCTATACCAGCACCGTCTGTATAGATTCTTGCAATTGCTGACATACTTCTGCCTCAGACCTTTTGTACACAGGACTCTGGTGACCTGTGTTACTCAATCCTCAAGTATCTAAGGCCTCATTCTCTTATTGATTCAAATTGCATTTTTATAGCAAACTTTCCCTTGAACAATCTGTTGATAACAGAAACATCCCAAAGATGTGTGAGATTTCAATACCCTTTCCTCTTTTTGATTAATTATTTCTATAGTATTCATCATGGTCTGATATAAAAAACAATCTATCAAAAAAAAACTATCTAATCACTTGCCTTAATCATTGCACATTTTCTCTATGTCTCTAGACCGTAACTTCTATGAGTGCTGGATCTTCATAAGTTGTGCCCAATTCTTAAATCTCCCTTTCTAGAATAGTATTTTAAACATAGGCTTCTTGAATGAATTTATGAGCCTGTGTAGATCCTCCCATGAGCAGGAAGATAGAGAGGCCTTCAGCAGATCACATGAACAGGTGTGGAGACTCATGATTATTCTTAATGTTTAAATTTGTTACAGTTTCAGAATCTTTTTAGGGAAAAGAGCATCAGATCTTCCCTCAAAGAAGAGGCTCCTGTGCATATATTTGAGAGTACTGCACTTTCTCTTTGTGAAAAGGGAGGAAGCCTAAGCTACACTGTGTCCCTAAATTCAGGACCAGGCCCCTTTCATACTTGACCTCCATCTTCTGCCACTTGGACAGGCTCCTGTCTGGCTGTTGAGGTCCCTACAATGACATTATGAGTCACAGAGGGCAGAAAATAATCTTTGTATGAAAATAAGTTACCACCTCCTGGAAAAGTGGTACTGATGGAAACGATCATGTTCCTCACCTAGGAATCTCTGATAATCACAACTATGCTGATGTGAAGCAGCCACCTCTGTCCACACTGCAGGTCAACCACAAGACAGAAGTAACATCACCATAGTAATCAGTCCACACTGCCTGGGGCTCTGGGTAGCACCATGCAAATGTATACTTTTGGCAAAGATACCAGTACTTGTAACCCTTCATTTCAATGAGGGGCTTGGAGCCCATGCCTAGAGAGGGAGAAAAAGGTTAAGGACACACTGAAGTGTTGTCTCAGCCATCATGTCTTAGAAAATCAGCAAACACTTAGCTGTGAGACCCTAAATAATTCAAAGGGCAGTTAAGCATTGCTGATTTCAATAACACAATCAAATATTCCCATTCAAAAAGTGTACAATATGGTGATAGAAACAAATGGGAAGAAAGTAAGACAAAGCCTCAGGGCCATGTTAATACCTATAGCTTCTTGTTTGGCATCCTGGGCAAGTTGTTATGAGATGCAAACTTCAAAGGGTTTTGATGGACCAATGTATATTACATGTGGTGTTGCCCTCATTAATCTTTTCTTGCTCGAGCCAGGTTTGTTCACTTCTTTGGACTGCTTCCAGACAGTCCATATTTTTGCATTCTCAAAATTTTGAGGTCTCCTTTTATGTTCACTCCCATACCTTTACACACTGACTTCTTTTGGGTACACTGCCTAGCCTCTCAGGCCTCCTTCTGAAATCTCAGAAGAACCTTCCATATCCCCTAACTCTTCCATCTGCATACACACAAACCCAGGACTACAGGAATGATGCCAACAAATGCCACTAGCTCCAACAGTACCCATGCCCTTTTATATCATGGTTTGCATAGGCCTCCCCATGTCTGCATGACTAAATGGACTGATCTGAATCCCAGGGAATTCAATTACCTAGGCATTCATTCCCCTCAATAGTAGCCTGGGCCTCTCTTCTCAAACCAAATTTTCCATTTTACAGGCAGCACAGTAGGATATTGCTGTTCCCTCTGATATCTGAAGCTTTCAAGTCCCATTTCTATTCTCATGTTGCAAAGTACATGGCTTGCTTTTTTGTTTGTTTGTTTTCATTTTACTTTGTTTTGAGGCAGTGTGTTGCTATGCAGCTCAGGTTGACCATGAATCACTTTGAGTCTAGGAAGACCTAGAAATTGTGGCAAAACTCTTGCCTCAGCCTTCTGAAATGCTGAGATTTCAGGTATTCACTACAATGCTAGGCTGTGGCTTCTTATTTTTTTTAAATTTTATTTAAAGAGAAAAAGCAAAACAGAAAAAGGGGTAGAAACAACACAGAATCTCAGAAAAAAAGGCAGTAAGAAATCACTAGTTGATAAATTACATACTGTCTTCTTAGACCTAGTTGTTAAAGTTACAAAATTAAAGCATACAAAGTGGACATTCAAACAGTGAGACTGCAGAGAAGTTCAATGATCCAGTAACAACTTAGCAACATGGTTATCAATCCTACACACTCAAACATACATGCAGCCATATCCTCTAGAGCACTTTCTTTTCTTCTTTTTACTTTTTAAGTCCATTATCTGCTTAGTTATATCCTGTTTCAGGTTGCTCAGTACCTTACTGACTTGTTTTGCTGTTGTTATATACATTTTAATCACCTTATATAATTCTGTTGCCTTGTTTTTGAGTTTCTCCTCATCCATGATCCATGGATCAGCTTTGGTGGAGTTGGGAGAATTTTGAAGGTATTTTGTTACTTTCTTATCTACTTTTTTTTTTGAAGGTAGCAAAATACAGCAGAACAAGACAGAACAAACCCATGCAACTGCACTGCAATAAAACTACCACAGAACCTCAGAGCAGGTCACCAGGACACAAGCAATGGTCTCAACAGTACAGCCCATTTTGTTCACATTAGCTGTTCTTTCAATCAAATAGAGGAAAATGGAAGGAAATATCGAACTTTTAAAAACAGAATATTGAATAAAGCAGTACCATTAATCAAAACAGAGCAAAGTAGTGATAAAATTATTTGCCTTCAAAGAGATGGTAGAAGGAAATCCCCCATACTTGCCACGCCATATACATTCATCCTCCAAAAAGATACTCAGCCCACTGGTGCCAACTTGCTAACGGGGGGGGGGGGAATAGATCAATGTCTGATTCTTAACCCGCAGGGCCCTAGCTGCTTACCAGGCCAGCCAGCAGGCTGCCTTATCTCCCAGCGCCCAAAGTTCCAATGATGCAGAGCTTAGGAGTTGCTGATAGTTCTCACCCTGGTGTGCCAGTGGTTTGCCAGGCCACCAGCTGCTCACCAGGGCGGCGAGTAGGCTGCCCATTCTCCAGCACCCAAAGTTCCAACATGATGCAGAGTTCAGGAATCGCTGATAGTTCTGTGGCTTCTTATTAACCCAACTATTTTCATCACCCAAGCGCGCTTCTTCCTTAGATTTACATACTTTTTGTGTGTGTGGTACTAGGGATTGAACTCATGACCTCACACTTGCCAGGCAGGTGCTTATGCCACTGACCTAAATCCCCAGCCCCTTCCTTAGATTTATAACCCCTATCTTTTCAGGAACTTCCTTCATGAGGAAAGAGTGTAAGAATTACTCAACCATGGAATTTCCTTTTAAATCTTAGTGTAGATCTAGCTAATGGTCCCCAACAATATGCATGGAACAATCTAGACATTTTACAGCTGCAAAATTTCCTCCCCAGATTATAGTACATCACCCAACAAAGTCTGAGGACATGAACAAAATGTGCATAGAATTTTAGCCAGAATGGAACACTCATCCTCTCAAATTCCACTTCCAATGTAGTTCCTATTGCCAAATGAAAGCACCTGAATTTCATCTTTACTGGCTACATTGCTGTCAGCACTGTGGTCTTCCAAGATTTGACAAGGCTCTCCTTAAAGCTAAGCTTACAGCACTGGGACATCGTTATTCTGAAATGGCAAAAGTTTATAAACTCCACCTGCAAGCCAGTTCCAAAGACTTTTGAATCACATGCTCAGGCAGAACCACAGTAATTTTCCCATTATTCTAGTAGAAAAATCTCTCTTTATCCCATTCTCACTTATGAGTCACAGTATCCAGTACCCAGAATTTAAAAGGGAAAATGTTATCTTGAGGCACATTTTGTAGAGGTTTCAGGTAGTGACGCAGGTAGGAGGGTCTGCTGAGGGAAAAGATAACTGGCAGGAAGCAGAATGTGAGTGGGGAAACAGAAAGAGAAATACACTCTACCAGACTATCCCTTCAAAAATCATCATAAGCATCTGCAGTGGAGAGAGCATTGTGCATTTGAAAGATGACACTTTTATTAACGTGTAAGAGAAGATGGTTTACTTGAAGGTGAACAAAGTGAAAAGAGAGAGATAGAGAAAGAGGGAGAGAGAACAGTTACTCTTCATGATCAGAGAGCATTTAAAAGGGAAATCTGGGACTGTGGGTACAGCTTGGCAGCATAGTCATGCTTGGCAAGTGCAAGGTCCTGAGTTCAATCATGATCAAACATTCATTTACTCTTCAATCCTCACTCAGCCAAGGGCTCAGTGGATTTTTAGTGAGAGGATTGCTTCAGTTGATAATATCTACAATTACATGTGTTTTTTTTCTGAAAAATTACATGATTTTTTTTCTGAAATTAATTTCAAATATAGAACTTTTGGAATACATGTGTAATGTTGTTCTGTCATAGAACCTAAATTGAAGTCAATTTTTGCTGTGACCCACTCAGCCAGCAAGATCCTGAGAGGGGGTGATAGGAGATTATGAAAATGTAGATATATGCTCAAAGGAAAGCTGACCTGGGAAAGCCCTAATCTCTCTGATGGAGAAGTATCAAGACAGCAAGTTCTGCCTCTGTATTTATACATGATCAAAGGGGGAGAAGCCCACAACAGAATCAACAGTGCAGGGTCTCAGTGTTTTGCTGAGAAGACTGAAAGGGAAATATTCTCAGAGCTATCCATGCTATTGTCAACAGAGGGTAGCACCGAGGCCAGACAACTGCTGGACTGACTTTGCTCTACTCCTGACAACTTGTTTACATGGCTTGCCTCTGGTGTTCCCTGTTCCCAGGACAGGCCTTTCTCTGACCCAGAATGTGTGGTCAATCTCAAGCTCAGCTGTTGTCCACGAACTGTTTCCCAATTTATATCCTCAAAGAACTCATTTTACATTTCCAGTGAGTTGAGTATAAATTTCATTAAACTATTAAATCCTTTCAGAAATAAATGCAAGGCAAACTAATTTAACTTTGTAATAATTGAAGAACGGTGAGATTCTCTGGACACATCATAGAACTATAGTCATGATAATTTGGTTCAATTTGAGAATTTTGTATTTAATTGCACAAAAACGTTAAAATTATAAATATTGGAACTGTCTAATTTGATATGTTGCTATGTAGAATGATTACAGGTACATGGAGAAAACACTAAGAAAAAACTTCTTAGCAAATTCAAATGCTCCTTGGCTCACTATATCAATCACTATGAAATCTGTAGCACTATTTTGTACTTTACAAGGCAAACATTGTGTTTTCTCTTTTTTAAAATTATAATTGGCTTTATTAATGTGGAACAATTAATGCCAGCTGCAAAAATATATAATTAAACGTGATATTATTACAATTTAAAGTTGAAATTAATTCTCTCCCTCCTTTTTTTTATAGTTGTAAGAATGGAACCCAAGGCCTTGCAGATACTAATCAAGATCCCTGCCACTGAGTTACATACCCAGCACCCTCTCTTCCTTATATTGCCATTTAATGAAGAAGAAGAAGAAAAAGAAGAAGAAGAAGAAGAAGAAGAAGAAGAAGAAGAAGAAGAAGAAGAAGAAGAAGAAGCAGCAGCTACCTTACAACCAATTTGAAGTATGTTGCTCAGAACAGAAAGTATAGACTGAACTTTTGATCCATCCTGGCTCTTAAGGCAAGACTGTAGTGTTTATGATTTTGAAAATTTACCAACACTTTTTCCCTACATAGGTTCCTTTGTGATGCATCTTCTTGAGTTCCAGCCATGACTGCCACAGCAGCAGTCCTGGAATTAGAACCCACACACCATTAAAAAATACCAGGTAGACCCAAAAGTACATCCAACTGTTGGTGTTGAGGTTAGGGCTTCTAACAAGCCACTCTGGGCAGAAGGTCATCCAAGAGCCATATAGTTCGCATACACACAGGGTAATTTGTATGAAATGCCGATAATATTTCTCCTTGACTATTGCATAAATAAGGATCAATGCCAGAAGCCCGTCCAGGACAACAGTCAAAAGTTCCACAGACACAATGGTTGGATCAAGATAAAGCCACCTTGCATCAGCTTTGCCATATTCTTTCCATAAAGATGCAATCAAGCCATCAGAATTGGCAACGTTTCCTACTAAGGACAAGTAGACAATAGGGCCTTCCAGCGCGAAGTGCACCAGGGCGTCGTAGCAGAGCCAGGCAAGCAACCCGCGGTGCGTCGCCCCCAGCCCGCGACCCAGGCGCGGGCCCAGCGCGCAGCCCGCCGCCAGCAGCGCAGAGCACAGCAGCAGCGAGGGCCCGACGCGGGCCCCAGCTCCCAATTGGCGCCCATGTCTTGCGCGGGCTCCCCGAGGGCTGCGGAGACACAGATCACGCCGAGAGCGCGCGGGAAAAAAGGTGTGTTTTCTCTTTAAACAACTTATATTTTCTGTTTCAGCAATGTTAATATGCTGTTATGATTTGTATCTGTATATCTCACCAAAGTGTCATGTGGTCATGGGGTGTGGTATTTTTGGAGGCAGAAGAATCTAGTTTTTTAATTAGTTCTGGGGTTGGGGTGTGAGTGCTACCTCTGCTGTATGGTATGGAGCCCATATACAGTATGAGGGAGGAAAAGAGGCTTGCTCCATCCCCTTTTGCTCTTACTGCTTTTGCTGCCTTTTGCCATCAGGGACAGTTGCCCCTCTGCCACACCACCATGATTTGGAGTCAGCAGACTGCAGACTTAAACCTTCACAAACTGTGAGCTAAATAAACCTTGCATTCTTTAACTTTGAACATCAGGTATTTTGTCTCAGCAATGAGAGAAAAGAACAGAATTTGATACCAGAGATGTGGGGTCATTGCTGTGACTCCTTGGCCATGTTGTTCAAGAGCCTTCAGGAATGGTTTGTGGGAATTGTATGAATCTAAATGTCACTTAGTGAACTAACATCATATCTCATATGTTTCCTTGATCTTTCACATTGAATTAATAATTCTATTATCTCTTGGAGGCACAAATTCATGTGTTTGAAATTCATTGAACCATGTCACACAGTGAGATCGCAAAAATAGAGGGTAAAAATATTTCCAGGAACACAGAAAGACTATATTCAACTGTTGGTAAAGATGCAAAAAAAAAAAAAAAAACCCCTCACAAAAGGATATTGAAAATATAAAGTGGGCAATTATGTTGGAGAATGATCTGAGAGTTCATGCAACACTGAAATATAAATGATATAGTTGTCACTCCATTTCCATTCAGCAACACAATATTCCACACTCAATAAATCAAAAATCAGATATTCATTTTGGGTCATCATTTCATTTCAAAGTTGAAAACTTGAAACTAGTGACATTTTGCTGAAAATCTTGATATCCTAAAGATTAAAAGACAAAATATGCACATGCATATTGTGTATTTTTCAAGTCTCTGCATTCAATCATAGCAAAACCCACTAAGCTAACATATCTTGTGTTTTCACCACTGAAAACACAAGGTATACATATGTAAAGAGAGTAAAGCATTATTTTCTTAATATTTCTCCCTGGACGTTAGATTTTAATTCACACATGGAATCTGAAGTTCCATTATATTTCTTAAAATTTTCCATTTGTCTTCTCATTTCTTTTCATAGGTATATAAATAATAATATGAAGGAATTAACCAAAAAATATTTAGAAACATGCACACAGCTTATTTTTCATTGCAGTCAGTGATTCTAATGTGAATAATGTGCTAAAAAAATGTAACATATCCATGGAACAGAAATTTAAACATGAAAAATGAGGTTGTGTTTCATGATAAAATATGGAGGAAGCTTGGAAATATCATGATAAAAAGACAGATAGAGAAGTAAGTGTTGAATTACTCAATTTATTTAAGGCGACAAGAAAAGGAAAATCTATTATGAAATGCAGCATATGGGTGGTGTGTACAACTTAGAAAATGTAGATTGCTGGTGACAGAAGACATGGCTCCTTTAGAAGGTGAAGGTAATATTGTAATTTGACTGTGGAAAATTTTATGTATAATTTAAATGTGTATTATAATTTTAAAGCATTTCAATACCAAAATTCTTTTTGAAGAGTGAACTACATGCACAAAGCATATGAATTGAATTTAGAACAAAATAAGAAATATTAACATAAATTCAGTTATAGGGTCACCCTAACCCCATAACTACTAAAACAAACAAAAAAAAAAAGAATTACAAAATTTCTAACCCTCCTAGTATGTAACATGTATAAACACATCTGTACATACATCGCTGTACAAAATAAATTATGACCTGATTTGAGTAAAGCCAATACTAAATCACACACTATTCCTTACAATAACATTTATGATAGTACAATGTGTATTATCAAAAGACACCTTAAAAATATCTACTTGAGATCTGCTTCAACAGTGAGTTCACTGTATTTATAATCAAGCATATCTCCTGCTTCTGTATTTCATAGAAATAGATATCCCATTTTTACATGACTTAGATATATTTGCCACATAAAAAATGTCAAAGGATTTTCAAACTCTGAGTTACAACTGAGAACATTTTACATCCCTAGAAATGTAATTGAAAGCCTGCCTGGGCCACCTAGGACTGCCACCATGGGGCCCACCCCTTCGCTGAGAACATCCAGCAAGCCCCAGCCTGCCTGGGCCTTCCCCTCGGCTGAGAACACGGGACAAGCCCCAGCAGGCCTAGGTCACCTCAGACCACCACCAAGGTCTGCCACTTGGAGAACCCACCCACCTTCTCGACCTAGTACTGCAGTTGATCATTGAATCCAACACCCTACCCCAGAATCTTGGACTACAGTGGATTACCGGGCTGGCTGGATGGGAGACTCAGGAACCCCTCACCCAAACAGAAGACTTCAGCAGGCTCCAGTCAGTGTGGTGAGTTTACCCCTATAATAGAGGTCTGCAGTAGTAAATAGGAGCAGAAGTGAAAATCCCTCTAACTGTAAGACCTTGGTGAACCTGGCAAGAGAGTGGGTAATCCCCCCCTCCACACAGAGAATATCAGACAGGTTGAGGAGTACGCCAATAAGGCACCCTGAACTTGGAGAAAATTAAAAGAGCTTATAAGACCCTCAGTGACACTGCAGGGCCTCAGCTGACACAAAAACTATAGACAGGGAAATCTGGTGACTTGCAACAACCAGAAGACATGGCAATAGCAGGAACTAAGAGTTGACCTACATCAATACTTCTAGGCTAGTTAGCCCAGAAAGAATATAGGACTCACCCAACAGGCCCTGCAGGAGGAATTCAGGTTACTGGTTCTCCTCTCCATTGTGGAACCCAGCAATTGGACAAACATCAACCACACAGCAGGACCCTAAAATTCACACTATTGACAGTTGATATCATTGGGATTGAAAGACCAAATTTACTCAAAATGTCAAAAAGACAAAATGAAAAGGCAAAATGCAATCTCAAACATCTGGTCTATCAGGAGCAAGTACAGGTGACATTGAAATAGAGGACTTTTAAAGTCATACACAAAAAATCTCAAGAGATAGCAAATGAAGTAAAGAAACAAATCCATGAGGCTATAGAACAAATGAAATTAGAAATAATGACTTATATAAAGAGAAATAACCTTAGTAAATGAGTTGCTCAACATAGCGAGAGAAGAAATAAATAAAAAAAATACAGGAGCATGGGAAATTGACTGAAACTTTGAATGAACAATGCAGAAAACAAGCAGAATCCATGAAACAAATTCAAAGAGATATCTAAGAAACAAAAAATTGTATTGAAAGCTGGCAAAACTGTTTAAATGAAGCTGGGGATACAATTTCAGATCTTGAGGACAGGATCGCAGATAGCGATCATGAAAGGATAGAACTTATAAAAACAACAAAGCAGCATGAAATGACACTCCAGCAGCTTTAAGATGATGCTAAGAGAAACAATATAAGACTAATAGGCATCAGTGAAGATGCAGGAGCAAATGCAAATGACATAACTATTCACAGAAATAATAGAACAAAATTTCCCACACATGGGAGAAAAAAATCTGATATACAAATAAGTGAGGCATACAGAACACCAAACAGTCACAAGCAACATAAATCTACACCCATACATATAATAATTAAGGTCCCAGATGTACAGCATAAAAACAGAATACTAAAAGCTATTACAAAAAAGACACAACTCACCTATCAAGGAAAGCCTATTAGAATCACAGCAGACTTCTCAGCACAAACCTTCAGGTTAAGATGAGCTTGATGTGAAGTATTTCAAACCCTAAAAGAAAACAACCTTCAACCCAGAATGATGTACCCAGCAAAACTGTCTTTCAAATTTAATGGAGAAACAAGATACTACCATGACAAAGAACAACTGAAGAAATTCATGTCCATCAAACCAACCCTAGAAAGAGTACTGAAAGACATGCTAGATAGAGATAAAAATCACAATCTGCAGAACAACCACAGAAGGAAATCACCAGGCTGGACAAGATGTTAAACAAGGGAGAAAAACAAGAAACCAACAATAGGAACAAAATATGGCAAAGTCAAGCCAGTACATATTAGTGATATCCATAAATGTAAATGGGCTCAATTCATCTATCAAAAGAAACAGGTTGACAGAATGGATCAAGAAACAGGATCCCACAATATGCTGTATACAAGAAACACATCTGACCCAAAAAGAAACTCATAGATTAAAAGTCAAAGGATGGAAAACAGTATTCCATGCAACAGGAACCCAGAAAAAAGCAGGGGTAGCTATTCTGTTTGCAGACAAATTCAACTTCAAACCTAAAAGGATTAAAAGAGATAAAGAATGCCACTACATACTTGTAAGTGGAAAACTACAAGAGGAAGAACTAACAATTATAAATATATTCACACCAAATACAGGAGCATCTGATTATCTAAGACAAATACTAACAGACATGAAAAACCATATATACAAGAACCCAATTATAATAGGAGAGCTTAACATGCCACTGAAACAAAGAGGTAGATCAACTAGACAAAAAGTCAGCAAAGAAATAACAGAACTGAATCATACCTGTGAGCAAATGGACTTAATGGATGTTTACAGAGTGTTCCACCCAATCACATCAGAATACATATTCTTCTCAGCTACACATGGCACATTCTCCAAAATAGACCATATATTACCCCATAAAGCATTCGTAACTAAATGCAAAGGGAGCAAAGTTATCCCATGCATACTATCTGATCATAGCACACTAAAATTGGAAATCAATGGCAAAACCCCCTGCAAAACCTGCATAAATACATGGAAATTAAGTAACAACCTTCTGAATAACCAGTGGGGTTACAGATGAAATTAAAGAAATAAAACAATACCTACAACACAATGAAAATGCAGATACAACATACTGTAACCTATGGGATGCAATGAAATCAGTCCTAAGGGGAAATATATAGCAATAAATAGTCACATCAAGAAAATGTAACAAACAAAATAACCTAATGCTACATCTTAAGCTTCTAGAAAAGGAAGAGCAAGTCAAACCCAAAGCTCATAGAAGAGAGGAAACTGTAAAGATTAGAGCAGAAATTAATGCAATTGAAACTCAAAAAAAATTACAAAGAATTAATAAATCAAAGAGCTGGTTTTTTGAGAGAATAAACAAAATTGATAAACCTCTTCCCAACCTTAGCAAGAGAAAGAAAGAAAAAACGGAAATCCATGCAATAAGGACTGCAAAGAAGGAAATTACTACAGATCCCATGGAAATTCAAAAGATCATAAACACCTGCTCTGAGAATCTCTACCCACATAGGGTAGAAAACACAGAGGAAATGGATAGATTTCTAGGAACATATGAACTACCAAAGCTCAATCAAGATGATTTAACAATTTTGAATAACCCAATATCAGCTAGTGAAATTGAAAATGTGATTAAAAACTTACCAACAAAGAAAAGCCCAGATCCTGATGTATTCACAGCTGAATTGAATAAAAAATTTAGAGAAGATTTAATGCCAATAATCCTTTAACTCTTCAATAAAATTGAAAGAGAAGCAGTCCTTCCTAGCTCATTCATGAAGGCAAGTATCATTCTGATACCAAAACCAGAAAAAGACCCAACCAAAAAGAAGAAATATAGGCCAATCTCATTAATGAATATTGATGCAAATATTCTAAATAAAATATTGGCAAATAGAATGCAGCAAATTATCAAGAATATTATATACCACAACCAAGTGGGATTTATTCCAGGAATGCAGGAATGGTTCAGCATATGCAAATCAATAAATGTAATACACTGCATCCACAGAGCCAAAAATAAAAATCACATGATCATCTCAATAGATGCAAAAAAAAACTTTTGATAAATTCCAACACCTTTTCATGATAAAAACATTACAGAAACTCAGAATAGATGGTATGTACCTCAATCTCATAAAGGCCATCTATGACAAACCAACAGCCAACATTATACTAAATGGACAAAAACTGAAACCCTTCACTCTAAAATCATGAACAAGACAAGGCTGTCCACTATCACCACTCCTATTCAATATAGTTCTGGAAATATTAGCTAGAGCAATCAGACAAGAGGGAGAAATAAAAACAGGAAAAGAAGTTAAATTATCATTATTTGCAGATGACATGATACTTTACATAGAAGACCCCAAAAACTCCATTAAAATACTAGAGGTAATAAATTCAGTAGCATTGCTAGATACGAGTCAGTGCTCAAAAATCAATAGCATTCCTGTACACAAACAAAAACTCCATGAGAGAGAAATTATGGAAATATCGCCCTTCACAATAGCATCTAAAAGAATGAAATATCTAGGAATCAACCTAACCAAGAATGTAAAAGACCTATATACTGAAAACTATACTACTCTTAAAAAGGGAGGTTGTAGAGGATATTAGAAAATAGAAGGATATTCCTTGCTCTTGGCTAGGAAGAACCAACATTGTGAAAATGGCCATACTCCCAAAACTGCTATATAGATTCAATGCAATCACAATCAAAATACCATTAACATACCTTACCAATCTAGAAAAAATATTCCTAAAATTTATCTGGAAACATAAGAAACCTAGAATAGCAAAGGTGATTCTGGGCAACAAAGGCAAGACAGAAGGCATCTCAATTCCTGACTTGAAACTAAACTACAAAGCCACAGTAATAAAATCAGCATGGTGCTGGCAAAGAAATACACCTGAGAATCAATGGAATAGATTAGAAGATGCAAACATACAAAGACACTCAGCCACCTTAAATTGACAAAGGGGCTAAACATGTTCACTGGAAAAAAAGCCTCTTTAATAAATGGTGTTGGAAAAATTGGCTTTCCACATGTCAAAGACTGAAAATAGAACCATGCCTATCACCATACACTAAAGTCAAAATGGATCAAGGATCTAAATATTAAAACAGAAACACTGAATCTACTGTAAGACAAGGTAGGTAAAAATCTTGGGGACATAGGGGTAGGCAGAGAATTCTTGAATAAAACACAAACTGCACAGGAAATACTTCAAAGAAGCAACAAATGGGATCTCATATTACTAAAGTTTTTGCACTTCAAAAGAAATCACTACTGAAGTGAAAAGAAAACCCACAGAATGGAAAAGAATTTTAGTCAACAATCCCTCAGACAAAGGATTTATATCCAGAACATAAAAAGCTGAAAAACATCAAGCCCCCCAAATTCAAAGACCCTCTCCAAAAATGGGCATTGGAGATGAACACAGTTCTCAGATGAAGATATAAAAATGGTAAATAAATATATGAAGAAACATTCACCATCACTGGTCATTTGAGAAATGCAAATTAAAACAGCATTGAGATTTCATTTCAGGGCTGGGGATTTAGCTCAGCAGCATAAGCACCTGCCTTGCAAGTTGAGAGTTCAATTTCCAGTACAAAAAAAAGAGAGAGAGAGAGATTTCATCTCATCCCAGAAAGAATGGCTGCCATCCAGAAAACAACTGATAACAAATGTTGGTGAGGCTGTGGGGGAAAAGGAACATTTCTCCATTGTTGGTAGGAGTGCAGACTGATGCAACCACTGTGGAAAGCAGTATGGAGCTTCCTCAAAAAACTAGGATTGTAAGCTCCATTCAATCCAGCTATTCCCTTCCTGGGTATTGTCCCAGAAAAACTGAAAAGGTCATGTCACAGTGACATATATGCACCCATGTTTACAGCAGCACAATTTGTGATAGCTAAGTCTTGGAAACAAGCAAAATGCCCATCAACTGCAGAGTGGATGGAAAAAATGTAGTATTTTTTTACAGTGGAATACTGTTCAGCTATAAAAAAGGATGATCTTGAGGCCTTTATAGGTAAATGGAGGCAACTTGAGAATATCCTCATTAGTGAAATAAACAAAATTCACATTAGTAAATATCACATTTTCTCTCTAGTGTAAAAAATATTAAGAACTGGCAGAATAATGGTATCCAAAAAGTATAATAGATGTGAAAGTATAATAGATATAATAGATATTGTGAAATTGAAAGGGAAGGAAAGTGCTCTAAAGGATATAACAGTATGTATAGTGTGTAAGATTGATGACCATAATACTAAATATTTGTTAGATCATTAAACAGAAAGGTTTGCACTGCCAATGTTTGAGTGTCTAGCCACTTTTTATGCTTCGATTTTGTAACTTTAACAACTATTGTTAAGATCTCAAAATGTATTAACTAGCAATTTTACGATGTTAATTTTTTTCAATTCTGTATTCTACTTTTTCCTCAATTTTTTTCTATTTTTTTTAACTTTTCTTTATTTCTTTAAATAAAAAAAGAGAGAGAGAGAGAGGTCAAGATGACCGATCAGTGAGGAACAAAATACAAAGCCTCGCAGGAGAAACAACTCATTTGCCAGAATAAAACACCCTGGAGAGACCCAGGCAGAGGGAGATGGATCCTCTTTACACAGAAAGAAATTAAAACAGAAAAATGCTCATCAAATACATTGGGACTACAACTGAAACAGCTAAAAATTACAGAACACAGCATTTTTACTGCAACTTGCCAAGTTTGCACTGCCCTGAATTTGGGCCAGCTTGAATCCACGCCGCCCGGCAGAGCTGCCCAAACTCCTTCCCACCGCCACTCATAGGAACCACAGCAGCGCTGAAGTCGGGGTTGGTGAGCCCAATGGAGAGCGGAGCCAGCGAAGGAAGCTTCATCAGTCAATGGCTACTGCTGGAAATGAGACTCCCCCCATGAGAAGGGCACAACCAAATGGGAGACATATTGGAATCAGGCAGCAGGAGCCTGAACTGGGAGTGACAGTGGCTTCAGTTGGTTGCTCTCTCCCCAGAGCAGATTCATGGAATCTGCTTAGACTGGGCCGCACCCCTGGCCAGGACACAATGAGCCGTCCCAAATCGATTCCCTGTGCCTAGCAAATACTAACCGGGTGAAGGCCCCTGAAGTTTGGCTGGCCTAGTGGGGTGGGGCAGGCATATGCAGCCACTGCTTACACCTCAGTGACAAGAGCAGTCAGGAGAGGTCAGAGGTCCCTCACCAGTGTGCTTCAGAGGAAATGTGGCCAACAGAGAAGGGGGCTGCGACCTGCACTGTAACCTGTGTGGAGGAAGCCAGGACCATGACAGGAGACAGAGGCAGGAGGAAGCCCCCAGCCCAGAATCCTGAGAGCACTGATCCAGGAGAGGGATAAAAAAAAGGGAGAGTGAGGGCAGCAAACACACATCAGACATGGCTTCAACAGACATTAAGAGATATCTTCAGGACCTTGTAGACAAGCTCAAAACTGAAATGTTAAATCAGATAAAGCAAGATATGGGTAAAGTAATAAAAGAAATGCTCTCAAGAAGCATCTCTCAAGAAGATACAGGCGGAAGAAGGGAGGAACACAAAAAAAGGAGAGAAACATTCAATAAAGAATATAAAGAAAATCTAGAATACATGAAGCAGATTCAAAGAGACTGCCAGGAAATTAAAAACTCCATTGAAAGCTGGAAAATGCTTTAAAAGAAACTAAGGATAGACTAAAACTTGAAGACAAGTTTTCAATGTGTGATCATGAAAGGAGATCTCTTAAAAATAACAAGAGGCAGTAACAATACAAAGGCTAGAAGATGACAAGAGAATCTACAGTTTAAGAATAAGAAATGTGAACAAAGAAGCAGGAATACATACAGGCGAATTACAAAGGCTATTCACAGAAATAATTAAGGAAAATTTCCCAAGCATGGGAAAAGAAAATGACATTCAGTTGTGTGAGGCATACAGAACTCCAGCCACCTACAACCAAAACAGAGCTACACCCAGACATATCATAATCAAGATACCAGAAATTCAATATAAAAGCAGAATATTAAAAGCCATCAGAGAACAGAAACAGATTACCTATAAAGGAAAGCCCATCAAGATCATGGCATACTTCTCAACACAGACCATCAGATCAAGAAGAGTTTGGAATGAAGTCTTCCAAGCCCTGAAAGAAAATAACCTCCAGCCCAGATTGATGTATCCTTCAAAACTGTCACTAGAAATTAATGGAGAAACAAGATGCTTCCATGACAAAGAGGAACTGGGGGAGTTTGTGACCACCAATCCAACCCTATAGAAAATACTGAAGGACATTCTAGAGAGAGAGAAAAAGTACCAGGATTTTAGGAACAGTGGCAGAAAGGCCTCGATGAATGGGGCAGGCAATAGAATGAAGGAGAAAACTAGACAAAGGCAGAAAAATAGCATAGCAGAAATGAGGCAGAGAATGTTAACTAGAATGTCTAACATAGATGACCTTGATACACTATATTGTTAATAGTGCACCAGGATTTAAAACCCACACTATTCTGCTTAGATGTATTATATTCTGTTCCAGTCATTCTACCTGTACTAGATTTGAGGGTACAGACAGTAATCCTGAAAATAACAGGATATAGTATGGTAATCATCCTTACCTTACTATTAACTTAATCTAAAGCTCTGTAAAACCTACACTGTTTTACCATGACTGATCGTAATCGAAACTGGTTTGTTAGATCACTGTCTTGTATTGATATTTTATTCAAAGCTGTTATGATTGATAGCATCAAGTCTGAGAGTAAAGACAACTACACTGAAGATGACAAGATTCACTAGAATATCCACTATGGTTTATTACCTGCCTTTGAAGTTTTATACTGTTTACAGTGTTTTATTTTTACTAATATTGTTATGTACTGCTGTATTCAATTATACTGCTATATTCAATTATGCCTGATGATATGGACAACTCTATTGAAGATAATAAGAAACAACACAGTAAGCATTGTAGATCACCTTGTACTGTGGTTTTATATGACTTTTTGGTTTCATGTTTTTATAGGAATTTGTTTTTGGGTTTTTTTTTGTTTTGTTTTGGTTTTTTTTTGTCTTTTTTGAGACAGGGTCTCATTATGCAGTTCAGGCTGGCCTTGAGCTCACTTTGTAGCCCAGGCTGGTCTCGAACTCACAACAATCCTCCCGCCTCAGCCTCCTGAGTGCTGAGATTACAGGCGTGAGCCACCACACCCAGCTAGGAATTTGTTTTGTTTTGTCCTGCTATGTTTTGTTTTTCCCTCTAATACAGAAAGGATAGAAATACACGTAGAGACTCATGCATGCGTAGCTGTTCACACTGTCACTGTTTGAACATCTACTTTTTATGCTTCAATTTTGTAACTTGAACAACTATTTCTAAGAAGACAATATATAATTTATCAACTAGTGATTTCTTATTGTTTATATCTTTTTTAAAAAATTCTGTACTATCTCTACCCTTGACATGCTTTTGTTTCTCTTTAAATAAAAATAAATAAATAATTTTTAAATAAAAAAATGTTATCCAATACAGTATTCTATGTATGAGAAATAAAATTTGTGTGCATCCCTTTATTGATGGTTTCTCACAGAACTGTGTTCACTTGGAATATAAAAGAAAGGTAGATAACTAGAGATACCCCCCAAATCATACCCTGACGTGTATTTTTGCACTATGAATTGTCATGTACACATAAAAGGTCATGTGAAAATGAGGACAACTCATCCTCAATTTTAACTCTTCTTTTGTATCCATGCATGCTTTCTGATGTTATAGGAATATCAAAATGGTTTCTCAAATTATCCACAATAGGTGTCTATTTAGATGAATTTCTTCATTGACTTTAATGTACAGCTTATACATTTCCAAACAATTTAAATACATAACCTTTGTATAATCAAAGAACTTTCATGTCTTTGGAAATAACTGTCTGCACTACTTACATACAGAGTTTCCCTTCAGTCAGGCCTTTCATGTTTTTGACAGTGTTTCTGATGAAAACATCCCCACATTGTTTACATAGACAAGGCCTCAGTCCACTGTACTTTTAGGTCTTTTACAATGACTCTGTCTGGTGAAGGCTATCCCACATTGGTTACATACACAAGGCTTCTCTGCAGAGTGCAGAGTACTTTCAACTATTTTGAAATGACTGTGTGGTATAGGCATTCCAACATTAGTTACATACATAGGGTATTTCTCTAATGTGAGTTCTTTGATGTTTTTTACATTCTTTTTGGGATTTAAATGCTTTCTCACATTGGTTACATATATAGGGTTTCTCTCCAAAATGAATCCTTTCATGTAATTTACAATAACTGTGTGTGGTGAAGGCTTTTCCACACTGGTTACATACATAGGGTTTCTCTCTAGTGTGAGTTCTTTGATGTTTTTTACAATCACTTTGGGATTTAAATGATTTTTCACACTGGTCACATGCATATGGTTTCTCTCCAGTGTGAATTCTTTTATGTATTTGATAATCATTGTATGTTCTGAAGGCTTTCACACATTGGTCACATACATATGGTTTCTCCCCAGTGTGAATTCTTTCATGAATTTTACAATGACTGTGTCTACTAAAAGCTTTTCCACAATGTGTACATACATATGGTTTCTCCCCAGTGTGGGTTCTTTCATGACTTCTACAGTGACTGTGTCTGCTGAAAGCTTTCCCACATTGGTTACATACATAGGGTTTCTCACCAGTATGAGTTCTTTCATGTCTTTTACAACAACTGTGTGTTCTAAAAGCTTTCCCACAATATGTACATACATATGGTTTCTCCCCAGTGTGAGTTCTTTCATGATTTTTACAATTACTGTGTCTGCTGAAAGCTTTCCCACACTGGGTACATACATAGGTTTTCTCTCCAGAGTGAGTTCTTTCATGACTTTTACAAACACTGAGTGTAGGGAAAGCTTTCATACATTGCTTACATGCATATGGTTTCTTCACACTGTGAATTTTTTTGCATTTCCAAAAAGAAATGTTATTACTGAGTACTACCACACACTGTTTACTCACATAGTGATTTTCTACAGTGTTAGCTATATCATGCATCTGAATATCATGCTGACAATTAAAACCATTTTCATATTGCATACATACATAGTTATTCACTTTGCTGTGATTTCTTTTCCCTATGTGAACATACTTGGCTGTATTGAAGGCTTTCACATCTTGCTCAAAGAGAAATGATTTCTCTTCAGTGCTGCGTCCTTCAGGATGATCAGATTGGCATTTGAAACTTTGATTACGTTCATAGAGTTTCTCTCCAGGGCCTTTGCTTGCATGCTTGTGGAAGCAGTGGATGTCAGTGCAAATTTTTCCATCTTCAAATCCCTGACACTCATACGATTTGAGTCTAGTTTTAGCCATAATGGGAACTTTTGGCAATAATGTACCAATGAAGGGCTTTCTGCAAGCATACTGTTCACTTGGTTTTCTACCAACTGCTTTCACATTCATATTAGTATCTGGAGTGGAAAATTTCATTTCTTCATGTGGATACAATAATTTATATTGCAAGCATTTCCTTACTTCTTCCCTTCTGGAAAAGAAAAAGCAGACAATATAATTAATTACATTTAAGTCTTTTTATTAATGATTTATCATGAGGAGATCAGTTTTGTTGCCTTCTAAGAATATTTGATTATGAATTTGCTGTATACTTTGGATCATGGCTTGAAAACAGCATGTACCGAAAGTGTAATGTGCATCTGGGAGTTTATAATTCACATGACTGCAATACATAACACTTTCCTTGTGAGTAATTTTTATATATGTGTACCATATGTGGGCTACAATTTTGATAACCTATCCTATAGGACTCAACTTCCTCTGCCTTCCATTGAATCTCTTAACATTCTCTAAACCAGCCACTGCTCTCTTTTCTACCATCTGTCCTTTATTTTACCCTTTAGGACATATTTTTTCATACAAAGTATAACATGTAGTAACATTTCTATGTCACATATTTAGCACACTATCATTACAGAATCCACTCACCTTTTGTTAAGTGATATCATTTCAATCTTCTCTATGACTGAATATTTTTTCTATTAGATAGACAAACCCCATTTCATTTAGTACTGGAGATGGATTCCAGAGTTTTAGCATTGATATACATCCCCTTTTTTTTTTAATCGCAGTGTTATCAAACATGGTTACCTGGGCTAAGCTGAATGTATTCCTTTTTTTAATTTTTTTCTACTAGGGGTCAAACTCACGACCTCACACTTGCCAGGCAGACACTTTGTGTGCCTTTCTTATTACAGATTCACACAGCATTAAGATTCAGAACATATTAACATCATGCTGCAGCTACTCAATTACCTTAATGTATTCATCTGTGCATGAGCACAAAGGATCTTAGGTGTTATACACTGTGCTGCAACCAAGTTGGGCCTGTATGCATCATCATCATATGATTACTTTATCCTTGAGAAGAAGATACCCAGGAGAAGTATAGCTGAATAAAACAGTTTCTACTTTTTTGTAGACATCATCTTGACATATATTCTGAATTAGCATTGACACTCTATGAAGCCCAGCCTGCCCATTACCTCATGGCAATTCTCCTGCATCAATGTCCTAAGTGCTGGGAAAGTATGTATGCACCACTATTCCAGACAAAATGGAATTTCTCTTACACCCTTTTTAAAAATGTCTATGCACATTTCCATGAATGGTATGCTTTGAGTTGCCCACCTAATATTTTGGAACATGAGCGGACTGAATGGTTTGGAGGATTTTCAAAAAAGAGCTATTTATCAAAATCATAGCATTCATTTCCTTTTTCAATACTTGTATATGATTAACAGTTAGGCAAATATTCAGTGTGCTTACTATTTTTAAAAAGATACCACTGCTTACATAATTTGTTTCACATGAAACTGGTCTTCATATGCATAAGTATAAATTCTGAACAGGAACATTAGTCCAAACACAAAGTATGTTTTATATAAATCTATTATTGGTATTTCAATGCAATTTCATACAATTTTTTTTTATAACTTCAGCATGGAAAATAATTCGATTTTTATATAATAGGTACTGTCACTTGTAGCATGTCAGTACTCCCTAAGTTTTAAATAATGGAATATTTCAAGTATCAAACTTTCAAAGTACAGATAATAAACATGTATGCATCTATAAAGAAGTTTCATTACATTGAAAAAATCTGAATATGACCTCTTTAAGTAAAGTATGCTTGTTTTACTATTTCTGCTTACACCCTGACTCTTCAAAAACATTCATATTTTCAAAATGAAAATTACCTTATATTTCTCCCATATTCTTTGCATTCATGTTCAATTTGCTGTTCATCCCTATTTTTTCCTAAAGTGTACAAACAGAAATATAATGATGAACAACTATACATAAAGATTCATAGATGCCAATAAGATTAATGATATAATGCAAGTATAACTCTTAAATGCATTAAAGTCTCTCCATATTGCAATTAAGGAAACTGCACTGATGTGTAATATCCTATTGTCCCCAATACTATAGAGAAAATGATACATCACTTACCGATAGCAGCCACGTTCCTAAAGTTTTCCCACATCACATCTCTGTAAAGCTTCTTTTGGGAAGAATCCAGCAAAGCCCACTCCTCCGTGGTGAAGTTCACAGCCACATCCTCAAAGTTCACTGCTTCCTAAGTCATCAGATGTATTGATGAGGAAGACTGAGATTCATGACAGCATGAACCACCGTAACTCATAAAAATCTGAACTGATGACATGATAGTTCAATCTAGGTTGGGTAGCACATGCAGCTCCAGCCCAGAAGGGAACTACAGGAAAGCAGAAAGGCCCCAGCAGGGTAACACATGCTTGCTCAGCTGTTGGGAGCAGCTGAAGCTGGAATCTGACTACAGCTGCAGGCCAGGACAAACTGGATCTAAGAACAGGGCCAGCCTCAAAAACAAGTGAGTACAGCCTCAAAAACATCAAGCCCTTAGCTTGCCATTTATGTGGATTACTAGGCAACAGGGTGCCATGTGACAATAAGTTGTTAGATGTATATAATAAATGCACTGCTTTGGGAGAGCTAGTTCCTTTCCTCTTGTCAGGAAAGAGGCATCCACTTGCCCATAGCTTTTATCTTTTCCTTATTTTCCTGTCCTCCTGCGGTACTTCCTCCCCACTCCCACACTGGGAACATCAGGGGCCATGCAAGACATGGCATCAGGCCTGGATGGGAGCTCCAGTGACCAATCAAGGCCCAAAAAGAGGCTTTGATGATTGGCAGGTAGAGCCAGTGGCATGTAAAGTTTGTAGCAGTAGTAAGAATATGAGCCAGAACATGATAACTTAGGTAAATGAGTGTTAAGCTTCAACAGACAAACCCATGGAATAGAGGTAGGCAGGAGGGGCTGCCATTTTATCTAAGTGCTCGGAGACAACTGCAAAAGCAGAACACCAATCTGAGACTCAAATCCAGAGGCCAAGATCAACACCATATCCAGCACAAATCCCACAGCAAACTTAGAGTACAAACCATTTCTGAAATCTGACTTGAACCTACCACAGAAATGAATACACCAGAGGAATTTTACTACTTTAAGGTTTCTGTTTGTTTGATTAGTTTTCCTCTTCCATCCGATTGTTGGTTTTGTTTTGTTTTCTGTGGTACTGTTGTCTTTTTGCTGAATACTTCTCTTTTATGTTTTTTCACTTTTTTCTCTCTTTCTTTTCTTTCATGACTTAGATTTCATATTCTTTTTACCTTCCACTCATCTTTTCTCTTTTCTCAGATATATCGCTTGATTTTGTGATAGTTTCATGTAGGTAAACATTGTCTCTACTGTTTCACTTCGGTACTCCTTTGCTTTCTTTTCCAGGCTTTTTTTCCTGTGTCCTCCAGTTTCCCCCAACTTCAATATTTTCCCCATTCAGCCTTGCTCCTACTGTGTTTGACCTCATTCATCTCTCTCTTGCCCCATGTCCCTCTTAGACCTGCTGGGCCAGAGGATAAAATCCCTCCACTAAGGGGAAAGTCACTGCATCCAAGTTCCCGGTATATGTCAGATTGTGTTGTATAACTATAGAAATTGCTCCTACTGTTAAATGTGTCCAGTTAATAGGAACTGTAATATGTCAGCAGTCGTGCTTTCTATGGGACTACTGTAATTGATCACTGTACTACTTTATCCAGTATGCTATACTTGTTATGATCAGTTTTACTCCCTCATAAAACAACATGGTGATCATATGGGGAAATAACCATCACCATAGTCCACTACCAAAGCACTGGCTGCTGAGCCAAGTGCATAGCAACTTCTCATCCTTAATACATTAGAAAGGTAGGTTCTCAGGATAAACACAAAGACCAAGAAACACTTATATAAGAAAAGCCATCCCTGAGGAACCAACATTTATTAGGAACACTTCAATACTGAGGATAAAGCTATTTCTCATAACAAAATGTATAAATGCCACTATACAAAACAAAATAAAATAAAAATTAGAAAATGAAAAGATGCAGAAGCAAAATGCAACCCAAGATACCCAGCCCAACCAGTACAAGTCAGGAGGACAGTGAGATACAGGAAATCAGAAGTGAACCACTGGAAATTTCTAAAATGAGAGCAACATATTTGAGAGCACAACAGATGAGACTACAGAAAAAATAATCTCTAAGTTGCAAAAGGAAATGATGAACAAAATTAAAGCCACTAAGACAGATTAAAAAAAAATAGATCAGCTCAGGAAAATGATAGAAATCATGCATGTTTAACCTATGAAAGAAATAGAATCTATGAGACAGATTCCCTGTATTCTCCACTCCCGTCTTTTCTACAGCTCAAAAACTCATTCACTCCTCAGTGAGGCAGGAGGTTATAGGGCTTTAAGTCAAAGGCTTCATTCAGTTAATAACATCTAGAATTACATCATTTTTCTGAAATCTAAGTGCAGAAGGTTGCTTAAGGTTTATCCTACATGAATTTCTAAGTTTGTGTTGTATATTAGCATATGAATTGTTGAGGAAACATAAAGACCTATGCAATCCACAGCATCATTCAACACACAACATAACATCATACAGTGGCTGCTGTGGTCTGAATGCCCAGGTACCCCAAAATATGCTTGGGAATCTTATTTCTAAGGCAATGGTACGATAAAGTGGTGTCTTTTTTAAATACTAATGTAATGAGTTAAGAACCTGAATAATGACACATATGCATTTTAAAAAGGGCCAAATCACATGACGTCCACACTCTTGTTGTATCAGATGTCTCACAATCTACAAACAATATTTCATTTTATACTGAAACAGCTAGTGTCTTGGGGCTTTATTTCCTAGTGCTCACCACTGTAGAAAGCAACTGTTTCATAAACTGAATAATTCTATGGTATTTTCTTTAACTGACTACAGTGCAGTAAGACAGATTCTAGAAACACTTTGTGGTCAATCAGTGGTACACTGGTAGCCATGCTAGGAGCAAGACAGCAAAAAAATATATTTCAATTTGCTCTGTCAATCTGAATGATGTACACATCCCATTACATGGGTGGACTAATGTGATGCCCCTCACAAAATCATTGCTGTGGGTAACCAGTGGAAGTTCATGCAGTAGATCACTGCTTAACTCAGTCAGTGTCACTACATTTAGTTGGAGCCTATGACAAAGATAAATCAACACAAGGAATTCAATAGTAAATAAATCAGCAGCTCACAGGTTAGTTCTCAGAGTCCCATAAGCACTGTTACATAATGTTTTCAATGCTTCTGCTGAAAAATCATTAAGACATAGAAAGATGTAGAAAATACCTCTAAACAAAAATATTTAACTGTTTTTAATAATTGATTACATGTTTGGAGTACACAACGTTTACAGTCATTTTACAGAGGATGTTTATGTACATATCTTGATTCTTTTTGTAACACTTTCCTTCAACACCCTTCACATTCCCTCTGCAGTAAGGTGCCCTTTACCCAATTTCATTATTACTATTACAATTACTATTGTTTAGTTCAAATATGTACATCTACAGTCCTTGTAGATAGTTGGCACATTTGCATGACATATCTTAAATATATTTCATATGCCTTTCCCTCTTGATCCAGTTATTACATGACAAGGATGTATCTCCCACTTTCTTCCTATATGTACATCTACAGATGAAAGGATTTAAAAAATGCAAAATGTAAATAATGGAATACAAATTTCCTATTAAGAAGGATAATTGAGACACTTGTAAGAAATGGATACACTTTGAAAACATAACATTAAGTGAAACAAATTAATATAAATGGACTTTCAAATGTAGAACTTTTCTGTATACATGTATAACATCTTTCTATCCTGAACAGGATAAACTGAAGTTCCGATAATGCCAATGTTTCCTATTGGTAACCTGAAAGTACTTATTTTGCATTTCCACTGATTCAAGAATAAATTTCATTAAAATATTAAATTCCTTCAGAAATGAATTCAGTGCAACTTAAATTAACTTTGTAATAATTGAAGAAAGGAGATACTGTGAACATATCATGGAACTATAGTCATGTTAATCTTGCTTAATTTAATAATTTTGTATTCAATTAAGCAAAAAATGCTAAAACCACAAATATTGAAATTGTACACTGCAATAAGTTTCTATGTTTATGTTCTGAAATGATTACAGGTATACGGAGAAAAGAGTAAAAACAACAGTGAATTCTAATGCTCTGTGGCACGTATTTCATTCGCTGTCATCACTATGAGCACTGTTTTGTAGAATACAAAGGAAACACTGTGCTTTCTCTTTGAACACTTTCAGTTTCTCTATGCCCACACATGATAGCTATCACTATATTCACTGCTTCTGTAAGGCTGTCAATTTTACATGTTAAATAAAATATGATGACACTTCAATTTCTTAAAGCATGGTACAATTCTGTTGATGATCTCTTGGTTAATCCACATTCTCACAAATGAGAGCAGTTCCATTTACTTCAGTCACTGTATGAATAAACTTCACTTTATCCATTCAACTTTTTTTAAGATTTTAATGGAATAGGTCTTAAAGGCCATATACTGAAGGCTTGGTTGCAAGGTGTTTGGTTTTTCAAAATTTAAAATCATACTTTCTGAATCATCAGTGTATAAATCTATATATTGGGATATATATATCTAAAGCAATATATGTCATGGCTTTTCCAATTCTTTCCATTTCTTCTTTTTTCCTCCTCCTCCTTCTGCTCCTCCTCCTCCTCAATGTCATGATGTGGCCAGCTTTTACCTTCATGCCTTTTTAATGCTGTTTCTCCCTTGCCAAAGGACTATTGGAATTAAAAATGTTGAACAAGTAAGGAAACATCTGAAACAAAGCAAAACAATCCTTTCCCTCTGGTAAGTTATGTGAGCTATTTTGCCACAGTAACTGTGTCAAAACTGTAAAACACACTCATTGACACTGATTGAGGTGGTTTTTATGCCATGGCTACTGAAAATAGTGTGGTAATGTACATGGGAATGCAGTTCAGTACACATTTTCTCTAGATTGACTTCAGTTTCATCAACTTTTAATTTGTCTCCATTTCATTCCTCATTTTATCTTTCTTTCTCATTCTTTTTTTGTGATCAATGTATTTAAATCAGATGCTTGGGGCTGGGGATTGAGCTCAGTAGTTTAAGCACAGCCTAGCAAATGCAAGGTCGTGAGTTTGATCCCTGGTACCAAAAAACAAAACAAAACAAAACAACTAGATGCTTGCATATCTTGGACAGGTATTCTGTAGGTAGCTACACTCCTAGTCCTGAACTCATTTTGAGATACAAACAATATTAAAAAATGGAACTCTGTAGCATATTCACACATATATCAACAGAGGCCTAACCCAGAATCATGTCAGACCAGTCTCATTAGGCTTCTCAATACTCTCTCCCTGGTCTTTCCTCAAGTTGTAAAATAGTTGATCTTTAACTTACGGTATCAGTGCTGGAATTGTCTGTTATGTCTAACTCATCAGAGGTACAAACAAATGCTTTTGATCCTTACTTGGCTCCACATTAATAATAAGCTAATTTTTACATTTCCTGTTGCAGATGGAGTACAGTTAGTGAACTAACATCATATCTCATGTCTGCTTCATTATTTTTCACATGGAACTAACAATTCTATCATCTTTGGGAGGTAAAAAGTCCATATGGTTGAAATTTGTTGAACCATGTCATGACCACAGCTTCCAATAGAAGCAGGGCAAAGAATTTCACCAGGAATATGGCAAAAAAGTCACATATTTTGGCAAAGATGTAAAGAAAACTCACACACTGACATTGCAAATATAAACTAGGCAGTTATGTTTCCAAATGATCTACAAGGTGGCTGGGGATTTAGCTCAGCGGCATAAGCACCTGCCTTGCAAGTGCATGGTCGTAAGTTCGATCCCCAGTACAAAAAAAAAAAAAAAATCTGCAATAGTGAAACATAAAGTTAGTGTTGATTCATTTCCATTCATCAACACAATACTCAAAACTGAGTAAGTCACAAAGCAAATACTTTGGCTGACCATTTCAGGCAAAGATTGAAAACTTATTATCTGTTGATAAAATTTTTGCTGAGAATCCATATAACGTTGAAAAAAAGTGTGTATATATATATATATATATATATATATATATATACACCCCATTCTCTTTTTGAATCTACTTTTGCATTCAATCATAGGAAAGTCCACTAAGCTAACTTGTCTTTGTGTAATCACCTCTGAAGACACCAGATGTGCATATTTTAGATAGTAAAGTTTTATTTTCTTAATATTTTCCCTAACGTTTGTATTTCTGTATGTGTATGCAATAGAAATTTCCATATTCATATCCTAAAACATCCCATGTGACACATCATTTCCTCTGGTATATATACATAAAAATCTGAAAGTGTAAATCTAAAAACTCTTTATATGAATGCTCAGAGCTATATTTTTATTGAAGCTAACAGGTAATAATGATTCCAATGTGAATAAGCTGTGTAATAATGAGGAATATAAGGTATCAGTGGAATAGAAATTTAAACATTAAAAAATGAGGTGTGTTTCACAATAAACCGTGGAAGGATTTCCAGGAAGACAGCAGAGCAGTAAGCAGCAGAGAAAAAAACCTCTCTGAGAGTCAGTCCAAAAGCTGGAATATAGCATCATGAAGACAAGAGGGAAGGAGATGGGTTCCCTGGACCCAGGAAGAATCTGAAGTATAAATTGAAACCCACAAAGTGAGTTAATAGAAAAACTTCAATGAATAAAAAGGCGGTAGCCAGCAGTACCTTAGCCCTGAGATGGGACTCACTGCTCAAGAGGAGATGTTTGAACCTGGGGATGTGCAGTCACAGTGATAGCTGGCAACCCCAGAGGCTTCTGCAGAGAAATGTAGCAGTGGAGAGGAACAGCAGACATGGAGAACTGAACTGGCTGAAGTTGAGTGCAGAGGACTTAGTCCTCCTGAAGGGAGACAGCAATTACCCAGGAGTCATTTTTGAAATGGGCCGGATAAGCCCAGAGCTCAGAAGTGCTGCAGGCTTCCTCTAGCAGCTCCTAGCTAGACATAAACCCATGTAAATTGCTTGGCCTTGGCAAGCCCAATGTGCATGGTCTCTTTGCAGGCCTGCTGAGGTTATCCACTATTCCACCATACAGCAACTGCTGGCTGGCTTGCTGGGATAGACTGACATGATCCAGGACTATGACTCCTACAGGTTGTCTACTAGTAAAAGGAAAGAGAATCCAGCTAGTTGATTATTTTTTAGTTTTCCTTTTTGTTTGTTTTGTTTTTTGCTTTTCTCTTCCTTTTCTCTTTCATTGTGTGTGTGTGTGTGTGTGTGTGTGTGTGTGTGTGTGTGTGAGAGAGAGAGAGAGAGAGAGAGAGAGAGAGAGAGAGAGAGAAAGCGGTTCCTAACCTCTTTCAGAGTGTGTTTCTGTTTTGTTCTTCCTTTTCTCTTCCACCCCTCTTTTCCTTCAATCCTCTGCTCCACTTTCCCAAAGTTTGTGTGATCTCCCTTTGTCCTCTAACCTTGCTTGTAATCTCTTTCTCTTCTTACACTTCTCTATTTTCTCCTTAATTCATTTTAAATTCTAACCCCTGAAGTCAAAATTGACTTGTACACTACATATAATTTTCTGATTTGTTTCAGATTTTATTATATAACCATAAATCTAGTTCATACAGTTAAAAGTGGCAAAGTTAGGGTTAGCTCAGTTTGTCAGTTACCAGGATGTGTTTGATGCTGTTGATACCACTATAGAGAAAATTGACATAATTATTATAAACAGCTGTTGGTTCTGGTATTCCATGCCTGAGATTGATTAAGAGTAACAGAAAATACTGAGGCATAATGCCACAAAGAACCAGAGACTGGGTCAAACAAGCAACAGCTTCTCATCTCATACAAACAAAGAGGTAAGCTCTTCCAACAGATTCAACCAAAAACCAACTATAATTGGAAGAGACCTCAGAGAATTAGCCATCATATAGGAATCCTAAACATTAGCAATAAAGTAACCCAACACAGGAAATTTACATGCATCGTCCGAGGAATTAGACCTAAAAAAAAAAATTTAAAAACACACTTAAAAACAATGCGATCTCAGATATCAAGTTCCACAAAGGCAAATCCAAGAGTCAATGAGGTGGAACAATCTGAAAGCCTCCCACCTGGCCTCCCTGAAGTGATAACAACAAAGCAATTGAATGAGGCTTTGGGAAAAATGAAATTAGAAATAATGGATAAAGACCATGCTTAGTGATGCTAGAGCACATACTGACAAAAAAATAGACAGATTGAAGAAAATTGTGGAAGCTCATCATATGAAAGAAATGGAATCAATAAAGCAGACTCATGTAGATCTCCAGGAGAATAAAATTTGCACTGAAAGTATTAGAAGCAGATTAGGCCAGTGTGAGGACAGGAGCTCAGATACTTAAGACAGGTTTGCAATCAGGAAAAGAAAGATTTCTCAAAACTAGCAAGGGATGTTGAGAAATCAATCCAGCAGCTGCTACATGAGACAAAAAAAGAAAACCTTAAGGTTGATTGGTGTCAATAAAAAAGCAGGATATACCACAAATGATATTTTTAAAATTTTCACCAGACATCATGGCAGAAAACTTTACTGGTAGAGGAGAAAAAAAAACCTGACATACAGATAAAAAAAGGCATATACAACTCTAATTAGGCATGATCAAAAAAATTCTGCAGCCAGGCATATCATAGTTAAGATTCTAGAAATTCAACACAAGAATAGAACCTTTTTTTTTTTTTTTTTTTTTTGTACCCAGGATCAAACTTATGACCTCTCGCTTGCCAGACAGGTGATTATGCTGCTGAGCTATATTCCCAGCCCCAAGAATAGAATCTTAAAAGCTGTTAGGGAAAAAAAAATCACCTAAAAGGAAATCCCATCATAACTACAGCTGACTTCTCAGCACAAATTCTCAAGTCAAGGAGGGCATGGAGTAAAGTAATCCAAGCTCTAAAGCAAAACAACTTTCAACCCAGACTGATGAACCATACAAAACCATCTTTCAAAACTGATCGAGAAATAAGTTACCTTCATAACAAAGAACATCTGAGGAAACTTAAACCACCAAACCGGCACTCTAAAATGTTCTGAAATACATTCTAGAGATAATAAGCTGCAAGAACCCCAACAGAAGGAATCCACTACACAAGGCAAATATTTAGAGAGGGGGAAAAACAGTGGGGAAACCAACTACAATAACAAATAGCATGACAATGGTAAGTCTACATATCAGTCATAACCAACAATGTTAATGGTTTCAATTCACCAGTCAAAAAACACAGACTGGCAGAATGGATCAAGATGTAAGATCCAACATTATGCTGTTTACAAGAAACACATTTTTTTTTATTGGTACCAGGAATCCAACTCAAGACCACATGCTTACAAGGCAAGAAACACATTTAATTCAAAAAGAAATTCATAGACAAAATCAAAATACAGAAAACAATACTCCATGCAACAGTAATCCAAAAAATCAGGGGGAAACTATTCTATCTGCAGACAAATTGAATTTCAAGCCAAGACTGGTTAAGAGAAATAAAGGTCACTATATCCTCATAAAAGGAACAATCCAAGAGGAAGAGATAACAATTATAAATATATATGCAAAAAATACCACTGCACCCAACTATATAAAAAATGCTAATGGCCATGAAAAATTAAATAAGCCCTAATAAAATTGTATTGGGAGATCTCAATACCCCACTGTCACAAAAAGATCACCTACACAAAAAAATTAATAATGAGATATCAGAAATGAACCAAACTTTGGAACAAACAGACTTAGAGGTCTATAGTGTCCCACTGCCATAACATCAGAATACATATTCTTCTCAGCTGCACATGGGATGTTTTCCAAAATAGAACACATACTCGTTAATCGAACAAACTTAAGTAAATGCAAAGGAATTCAAATTATCCCAAGCATACTATTAGACCACAGTACAATGAAATTGGAAATCCTTCGCAAAAGAAAACACAAGAACTTCATGAACACATCCATGACAAAAAAAAAACAAGAACTTTATAAACACATGGAAATTAAATAGCACCCTACTGAACAACCAATGCATCACCAGTGAAATTAAAGAAGAAATCAAACAATTTTTACAATTGAATCATAGCAACAATACAACATTCAGGAACATAAGGGACACAATGAAAGCAGTCTTAAGAGAAAAATTTGTATCAGTCAATACCCACATCAGATAAAACACAGCAAGCACACATAAAACGACATAATGGTAAACCTCAAACTTCTAGAAAAAGAAGGGCAGGTTAAGCAAAAGCTTGTACAAGGGAGGAAACTATAAATATCAGAGCAGAAAATAATGCACTAGAGACAAAACAAAGAATCAATGAATTGAAGAGGTGGTTCTTTGAAAGATTAAATAAACTGACAAACCCTTAGTCACCTTATCAAAAAAAGGAAAGACTCAAATTCATGCAATTATGAATGAAAAGGGTAAAATCACAACAGACCCTGGAAAAATTCATAAGATCATCTATACCTACTTTGCAAACTTGTATTCTATAAAATGGGAAATACAGAAGAAATGGACAGACTTCTAGATACATATGAATTACCAAAGCTGAATTAAGAAGATAAAAAAATTCTAAATAGTCCAATATCAATAAATGAAATTGAAGATGTAATTAAAAACCTTATCAATAAAGAAAACCCCAGGTCCTAATGGATTCACTGCTAAATTCTATAAGAAATTTAGAGAATTCTATAAGAAATTTAGAGAATTCACCACCACTTCTCAAACTCTTTCATGAAATTGAAAGGGAAGCGATACTCCCAATTCATTTCTGGACACAAGCATTACCCTGATACTACAACCAGAAAAGGTTCCACCTAAGGAAGAGAATTACAGACCGATTTTCCCAATGAACACAAATGTAAACATGCTCAATAACATACTGGCAAACAGAGTGCATCAAATCATCTGGAAAATTATATACCATGATCAAATGGGATTCATCCCAGGGATGCAGGGATGATACAACAACATGTGTAAATCAATAAATATAATATACCATATTAACAGAGCCAAGGACAAACATCATATGACCATTTCCGTAGATGCAGAAAAAGCTTTTGACAAAGTCTAACACCCACTCATGATAAAAACCCTACAGAAAATTGGAATAGATGGTCCTTATCTCAATCTGATTAAAGCCACCTATGAGAAATCAACAGACATCATACTTTATGGATAAAAGTTGAAAATTATCTCTCTAAAATTAGAATCAAGACAAGGATGTCCACTTATCTTCACTCTTATTCAACATATCCTCGAAACTTTAGCCAGAGCAATTAAGTAAGGGGGGGGGGGAGAGAAGAATTAAAACAGGAAAGCAAAAAATTAAACTACTGTTGTTTGCAGATCACAACATAATCCACACAGAAGATCCCAAAAACTCCAACAAAAGACTACTAGATTTAATAAGCAAATTCAGTAAAGCTGCATACAAAGTTAAGATTCAAAATCAATAGCCTTCCTGTACATGAATAACAAACTCACTTTGAGAAATCAGGGAAACACCACCTTTCCCAATAGCACCCAAAAAACTCATATAACTAGGAATCAATCTAACAAAGAATATAAAAGACCTCTATACTGAAAAAGGAAATTGAAGAGGATATTACAAAATGGAGAGATATTCTGTGCTCTTGGGTAGGAAGAATGAAAAAGAACATACTTCTAAAACTGTTACACAGATTCAGTGCAATCCCAGTCAATATTTCAATAGCACATCTCACAGAATTAGAGAAAACATCTGTAAAATTCATCTGAAACCAAAAGAGATTATTGCAAATCCTGGGCAATAAAGGCAGGGCAGAGGGCATTACAATCCCGGACTTGAAATTATGCTATAATGCTACTGTGATAAAAGCAGCGTGGTACAGGCAAAAACATAGACCTAAAGGTCAATGGAACAGATTAGATGCAGAAACAACTGCAGAGACATTCAGCAACCTTATCTTAGATAAAGGTGCCAAACACATCACTAGAAGAAAAATAACCTCTTTAATAAATGGTGCTGGAAAAAGTGACTCTGCACATGCTGAAGATTAAAGCTGGACCCATATCATTCACCATGCATTAAACTAACCTCCAAATGGAACAAACATTTATATATTAAAACTCGAAACATTTTATCTGCTGGATGATAGAGTAAACAAAACTTTTGAAGACACTGGTATGGGGTTTATGAACAAATTCCCAATTGCTCATCAACAACTGGGATCTCACCCTATTGAAAATCTGTTTCACAGCAAGAGAAACCACTGATAGAGTGAAAAGGCAACCCACACCATGGGAGAAAATATTTGCCAGCTGTTCCTCAGACAAAGGATTACTATCAAAAACATCAACTCAAAAAAAAATTTTTTTTGTCCTCCTGGATTTAAAAACCCAATCCAAAAATGGGTATTTGAGATGAATGAACACTTTTCAGATGAAGAAATACAAACAGCAAATAAATATAAGAAAAATGTTGAACACCAATGGTCATCTCAGAGATGCAAATTGAAACAACACTGAGATTCTATCTCAATCCAGAAACAATAGCTACTGTCAAGAAATCAACCAATAACAAATGCTGAAGGGGCTGTGGGGAAAAAGGAACTCTTTTCCACTTTTGGTGGGATTGCAGACTGGTGTAACCACTGTGAAAATCAGTGTGGAGATTCCTGAAAAAACTAGAATTGAAGATCCCATAAAACCAGCCAGGTGTGGTGGCTCACGCCTGTAATCCCAGCACTTGGGAGGCTAATGCAGGAGGATCATTGTGAGTTCAAGACCAGCCTGGGCTACAAAGTGAGCTCAAGACCAGCTTAAACTCCATAACAAGACCCTGTCTCAAAAAGACAAAACAAAACAAAACAAAATTAAAAAAAAATCCCATATATTATTCTCCTTCTGGGTATCTTCCCAGAATAATTAAAAAAACATCATATCACAGTGATATATGTGCACCCATGTTCAAAGCAGCAGAATTCATAATATCTAGCTCTTGGGAACAAACTAAATGCCCATCGACTGAAGAATGGTTAAAAATGACACAGTATAGTTACATAATAGAGTACTACTCAGTCATAAACAAGGACAAGTGTGAGGCTTTTATAGGTAAATGGATACAACTTGAGACCATATCCACAAGTGAAATAAATCACACACATGTGTGAACATATTGGTTCACTAGTGTGAGAAACTATATATGATATACTGTTATATATATTATATTATTATATAATAACATATCTATAATATATTGTATTATAATTATATATTATAATAATATATAACTATAGTATACTATATACTATAATTACATACTTTATATAATTATGGACAGGTGTGGAAATCTTTATCCAAAGCTAAATAAAAATGACCACCTATCTCTGTATTTCATAGTGACTTCAAAATGCAGTAAAAAAATAAATCACTGGAGTCCATGTAAATTTTCATGTTCAATAGCCCCACAAATCTCTTCACAGATTTTTAAAACAGCTTTCAGTTATAACACATGTAGACTCAACTTCCATGTACTGAGTATAACTTTTAAGTTTTTTTGATTTTCCAGAAAACCTTGTTTTAGGTTAATAACTACTTCTTGCCAGATGTTATACATTTTTTGGACAATATAGTGGTAAATGTGAAAAATTTACTTAGTTATGTATGTAAAAATACTTGAGCTATTCATAATAAAAGACATTTGTGAAATATAAACTCATGTATTCTTTCTTCTTAAAATTCATAAATGGTGCGTTTGTGTCTACTAAATACATTTCATAGCATGTTTAATCTATACTTGTGAGTGCGTGGCTAGTCTCCTATAAATTTGAGGAAATTCTAATAAAACCATACACACCAACAAGAGAATCTTTTGCCAAATGATATGTCATGTTAAAAATAAGTTTTAAACAATGAGTTTCAAAGTGATTGAGGTTTATATCTGGTCATCATTTTACTGAGCACAATAAAAAGTTTATTAAGCACAACTCATTTAATACCCTAAATATGGTATTTAAAAAATTGTTCTAAATGATTAATAGCTGTGGCTTACCTGATCATTATTGGGTTTATTTAAAAGGCTTAACATAAATAGATTTAAGAGGTGCTAAAAGGATTCCTTTTTTCTAATGCATAAAGTGCTTGATTTTATTTTCTACTCTGATTAAATTAAGAACTTATGAGCTGTATAAAAATCACTTGTTTTCTTTAACAAAAAATTTAAAAACTATGATTTAAAAAATATGGTTATGAAGCTTTCCTGTATCTAGTATGTGATATATTATTTTGCATATGTAGTGTTCATATCTATTTGTGAGAAAGTAGGGGCACAGATATGTGTTAATAACTAGTTTTAAATAACTGATAACCTATGTGTAGGGTAACTTAAAACCAGTGGTGGTACAGCACCACATCTTAACCAGGAAGGGTGGCACATGTCTGTCATCTCAGCACTCCAGGAGACAAGATCAAAAGTTCTCTGCAGGCCTGGTGAGATGGTGCATGTCTGTAACTCCCAGCACTTTCAAGTCGTAGACAAAAATATCACCTGACTTTGAGGCAGGCTAGACTCCATACTAAGTTTGAGCCCAGCCTGAACTCAAAAACCAAACAAGAACAAAAACAATGAATCAAGCAAAAAGATTCAATGCAGCCTGGCAACTTAGACTCGATCAAAATTTTAAAAAGAAATTGTTTTAAAAAGTGTGGGGAATACAGCTCGAGTAAAAGTCCTGAGTTCCATATTTTGTACAATACATACGTCAGGGGTGAGATCACGGAAGCAGCGCAACGCAGCTCCAACCAGCTCATTCGTTACAAAGTCTCCCCACAGCTCTCCCTCTCCTTGTACAATAGGTGACGCAGCTGGGCTGGGGCTGTCCGAGACTGCACTCTGGGCTGGCAACATGGCCATGAGAAAACAGGGTGCTGAGCACCAAAAATGTACCTGTCTCCGCTAGCGCAGAAGGAGCACAGAGTACACAGCACTAGAGACCATGGGAGCTCACAGCAGAGCCGGCAGAGCGGTTCCAGCCGCCATTGCTGTTCCCACCTCCTCCATCGGGACTTCAGCCCCGTCCCCTCCCGATCCATCTCAGGGCACCCGTTCCACAACCTCACCATTGTGTGGCTTGAGGGTCTCTTCCACGATCCTTCTACAGCCTCTAGCCAGCAGAAATCCCAGAGCAAGGAAGTTTAATCAGCTAGGCAGACTCTTGACAACGTGCTCAGGATGCAGACTTTGGCGCTGGGAAACAGAGCGCTCCTCCCTTGGCTCCCTGATTGGACAGCTCCTGCTCCTTGACCCACCCTCTAAACTGAGACTGACAGGAGAAGCCAATCCTTACCAGTGTAAATTGAGTTCAAATGGTACATTATAACCAGAGTTAAGGCAAATGATTAGATAAGCTGCATATTACCTAAGACCATGTTGAATAGTATGGTAATAATTAAACTAGGAGTGGGAAGGGGATGAAACATCATACTTCCTTGAATTGTTTCAATTATTAACGGGTTATTAATAATTTTGCCATACACATGAGAATTGAACATAGGATTGAGTAATTAAATGCTTTAAGATTGAGTAATTCAGGTACCAGAGATATGTACAAAGGGTCTGAGGCAGGAGTCTGTCTAGCTATTGTAAGAATCTAGAAGAAATTTTGACATGGCTGCAATGGAGTGAATACAAGAGAGAAAGGGGAGGACTTCAGAGAGGCAGGGAAAACCACATCAGAGTAAAAACCTGTGCTGAAACAAACTTTGGCTTTTAGTCTGAATGACAAGTAAATTGTTTGAGCAAGTTTCTGTAAAATATTCACTTTCTATCAGGCTCTTCCATGAAGAAGCCTTCATGGATATGTAGAACAAGGAAGAAGGTAATGGAATATTTTAAACAAAAACAGATGGCAGATCACACCAGGGTGATGTCTTTGGTGATGTGGTGTGGCAGGAAAGGGTTACTCATGGGTAGTCCTCACAGTAACTCTGTTCTTCTCAAATGGGTGAATACAGTGTGTAAATCCCTAGAGTGGGAGCATCTTATGACAATATTCAACTGAAAAAAGTTCACATTTGATTAGTTTTTATTCTATATATTTTGTCATATGAAAATATTTCAAGACATGGTAGCTTTCTAATAAGCAGTAATTCTCTCATATTTTATATCCAGATACAATATCTTACAATTGCCTTTTTCTTACTCATTGATAATCACAGAAGGAATGCAAGGACTCTCATGGTTTAAATTCAAATACTTGATCTGAGTATATTAAAGTCACCCAACACTTCACTGTTGGTGTAAACCAGTGGAGAGCAGAGTCATAAATTCAATGATTTGAGACTGAGATGTACCTTGAGTCTAGAGAGAAAAGACCTCAATGATTCTGGGCTGCTGACCTATTTGATGTGTTTCCTGCATCTGCTCTGAATGGCTGTAATCTGCTAACAGTCACATATATGGGGCAGTGGAAAGCAGGTGGCACACGTGAAAATGGTGTTGAGGGTTTTGTCCTTACACAGGTAGTCACTGGCTACCATGGGTTTTCCCCTAGAGTGTTGTTTTGTATGAAAAGTGTTGCTGGAGTCACACTGAAATATGTTCATATGCAGAAAATCAATGAAGAGTAGCCATAAAGAAAATTGATTTGTATAGACTTCTAAAGAAAGATTTGATACACTTTGCCGATTATTTTGCTCACAAACTTATTACTTTTGCTAGTTTCTTAATGTAGGTACAATTGACTCACAACCAGAATTTAAAAATACAAGACATATCAGCTCAGTGTTTCAGAGACTGAAATCAGTTATTATTTGAGTTGAAAGCAGAAATATCAGAGTAGAAGACAATGAGAAAGGAAAGGTAACTAGAATATGAGAACCAGGAAGCTCAGAATGAAAGATGTGCCAGTGAGGAAGTGGTATGGAGAAGAAAAGGTATCAAATGTCACATGTCCATGCCTCAAACCAACACACCACAAAGTGACTGATATCCTACTCACCTCTCAAGCCTACCAAGACATTAATTAAGAGTATCACATGATTCCAGAAAACATATCTCTTACAGGACTAGTAACGTGTTGAGAGATGGAGAGTTTCAACTTGTGCAGAGAGAACTGCAGGAAAAGGAAGCAAACAGTCTGAAATTTTTGTTTCCCTGCCTCAACACAATGAAGTACATTTATTCAATTATTATATCGACTCTCTGGCATATATTTACCTAAATTCATTAAAATGGGTAAATTGAGATATACCTGGTGAGAAAGTCTTTTCCATGAAGCAAACTACCTTATTGAAAACTTTACCTCTCACAATATCTAGCCCTCCCTTTACTCATTGTGTTCTGGTCTTTGCCTGAACTCACGAATTCTCTCACAGCGATTTCTCTTTGGTATCTTAACTCTGAAACTGCCTTAGGACACATGTGACAGCATTTTAATGGGCAACATCCAGGAAGAATCCCCTGTGTTTAGTAAGAAGACAGGAGGAGCCAGGGATGCCAGTAATCCCAGACTTGATGCAGGAGGATCCCACAGAGTATTCAACATAATGAAAGTAGGCTAAAATATACAGAAACACCCTGTGATTTAAAAAAAAAAAAAAAAAGGCGAGGCAGTTCTACAAAACCTGGAGAAAACAAACCGGGCGTGGTGGCGCACTCCTGTAATCCCAGCACTCTGGGAGGCTGATGCAGGCGGATCGTTGCAAATTGCAACTTTGTAGCCTGGGCTACAAAGTGAGCCCAAGGTCAGCCTGAACTGCATAGTAAGACCCGGTCTCAAAAAGACAAAACAAACAAACAAACAAAAACCCTGGAGAAAATATTACTCAAAAAAGGCTAGATAAGGCTGGGGATTTAGCTCAGTAGCATAAGTGCCTGCCTGGCAAGCACGAGGTCGTGCATCCCGGCTACCAAAAAAAAAAAAAAAAAGGGCTAGAGATGCTCGGCATAAGAAACTGATCTTGAAATCTCTGGGTTACCATCTACCATTTTAGCTCCATTTTAGCTCCATTTTTCTGGGACTGTCTTAGGACACCTGTGACCCCATTTTAAGAGATAGCACCCAGGAAGAGTCCCATGGGTCTAGTAAAAGGACAGGAGCAGGAAATTGTGATGCTTGCCAGTAATTCCAGACCTGAAGACGCCGATGCAGGAAGATCACAGAGTTTGCAACATAACAAAAGCAGACTGAATTACATAGAGAAACTGTCATGAAAAAAGAGATAGCTCTGCAAAACCAGGAGAAAATACTACTCAGAAAGGATAGGGAGGGTCAGCATAACACACTGACCTTGAAAACTCTAGGTAACAATCTACAATTTGAGCTCCTTAAACACTGGTAAGGATTGGTTTTTCTTGTCAATCTTAATTTAGAGGGAGAGCCAAGGAGCGGGAGCAAATCTAGGTTGGAGGGGCGGGGCGTGGACTGTCCAATCAGGTGGGCCAAGGGAGGAGGGCTGTTTCTTAGCGCCAAAGTGTAGATCCGAAGCAATGCTAAGAGTCCGCCTAGTTGATTCAACTTCTTTGCTTTGGGATTTGTATTGGCTTCAGCACGTAGAAGAAGGGCCGTGGGGAGCCCCTCAAGCCACACAATGGTGAGGTTGTGGGATGGGTGCCCTGAGATGGATCGGGAGGGGAAGAGACTGAGGGCCGGATGGAAGAGGTAGGTAGCAACGGCAATGGCGGCTGTATCCGCTCTGCCGGCTCCAGTGCGAGCTCCTCAGATCTTCAGCGCTGTGTACTCTATGCTCCTTCTGCGCTAGCGGAGGCAGGTACATTTTTGGTGCTCAGCACCCTGTTTTCTCATGGCCATGTTGGCAGTCCAGAGTGCAGTCTCAGGCAGCCCCGGCCCAAACTGTGTCACCAGCTATACCAGGACTGGGAGTTGTGGGGAGACCGGGTTAGGAGAATAAGCTGGTAGAGCTGTAGTGCGTTGTTTCCGTGATCTTATTGCCTGATGTTTGGACACAACATTGAACTCAAGACTTTTGCTTTCTACTGGATTTTCCACACTTTTTAACAATTTCTTTTTAAAATTTGAGATCGAGTCTAAGTTGCCAGGCTGCATTGAATCTGTTTGCTTGCTTCTTTTGTTGTTGTTGCTGTTTGATTTTTGAGATAGTGTAGCAATAAGGTTCAGGCTGGGCTCGAACTTATAGTGGAGTCCAGCCTGGCCTCAAAGTCAGGTGATCCTTTTGCCCGACAGGTGCTGGGAATTACAGACATGCATCACCTCACCTGGTTTCCAGTGAACTTTTGATCTTGTCTCAGCCTCCTGCTTAAAAGACAGACATTTGCCACTCTGCGTGATTTAGATGGGGATGTTTTATCACCACTGGTTTGATTTTTGCTTATATTTTGTTTTGGTTTTATTTAATCACCGCTGCTAAAATGCGTTACACTGTTTCTTTAAATGAAATTTTAGTTAAGCACTGTGTTGCCCAACTTGTATCTCAGTCATTTGGGACAGTGAGACATGAGGTTGGCTATACCAAGGTCAGTCTGGAAAGTGCAGCAAAACCCAGTACAACATAAAGTAAAAATACTGGGGCTCTCTCTCCAATCCAGTGGAACGTGTGTAACATGCATAAGGCCCTGAATTAAATCTCTAGTGCCCAAGTATTAAAAAAATGGTAAGTGTTCAGTTGAAATGAACCTGAATTATTGATAGAAAGGTATGTCAAGGAAATACTTAATGCGTCACCTTTTGTAAACTAATGTGAACCACCGTTTGGGAAAAAGCACACAATTTACTAATGTTAAGACCAAGCATTATTGTTTGGTAACATCTTTAGGGTTTTTAGGCACATATAGAGCACTGTAAATAACTTTTGAACTGAATGCTAAAATTAATGTGTATTTACCAACTAAGAACATATGTTTTTGAGTAAGATAATCTTATCCATCACAAGACGGCTTTTGTCACTCATGTGACTGTAAACAATACACAAAACGGTAAGGTGGAAAACAGTTTACTTTTACAAAATAGTAACAGGAATCACGATTGATTGTATTATATTTGGTTTTTAAAATTTATTTTAAAATGAAAAAGGATGATAAGGAATTTCAAAACAAAATAACAGGAGATTAAAAATAATTATTGCATATTCAAAGTTGTTGCTCAGATTACCAAATATAGGCATAAAAATGATTAAAGAATGAAAGCACAAACCTTTTTGAGCTAATAGATATTAGTAGTATAATTATTTATCTTGATATATTATATATATGTAATCTTTTCCCTCCTTTGTGTTGTAGTTGAACAATGACATTTTCAAAAATCAAGAAAATTACATAATAGTAGTTTGCCCAACCAAAATATAAAAGATAATTAAAAGCAGATATCTAAATACATATGAATTTCCTAAGACTTATCTTTTTTAATAATTTTTGAGACAGGGTCTCACAGTGTAGTTCTGGACATCCATGAGCTTAGTATATAGTCCAGGCTGTGCTCAAATTTATGGTGATCCTCCTGTATCATCCTCCCAAGTCCTGGGATTACTGGCATGTGCAACCACACCCAGCTGAGGTTTAAATAGTTCTTTAAAACTTTGATTATAACAAGACTGCAAAACACTAAGAAGTATTTGTAAAATTTAAAACCTCTTTTTAAAAGTTCTTTTGCACAATTAGTTAAGAACAGATCAATAATCATTTGGTTGTTTTAAAGAATAATAGTACTATTCTCCTTGTTTTAAATTTTTAGTTTTTAGAATAAGTCCTCTAATTAGAAAGGTTTTACTCAAGATTTACACTATCATGATATATGATCAATTCATAAGAAAAACATAACTTTCATGTTATTATATAATTGTCACCCCACTCATAGTTTATCAGTTATTTAAAACTTGTTATTAACGCATATATGTGCCCCAGACTTTCTCACATATAGATATGAATATTGTACATATACAAAAGAATATATCTCACAGTTGAGATGAGAAAACTTCATATTTTTTTTAAATCACAATTTTTAAGTTTTTATAGAAAACAATTTTTGAACAACTTGTTATAAGTTCTTAATTTAATGTGAGTAGAGAGTAAAATCAGACACTATGCATTAGAGGAAAAAAAGGAAACTTTTTAGCACATCTTAAATCTACTTATATTAAGCCATATAAGTAAACCTAATAATCACCAGATAAATCACAGCATTAACATTTAAAACAATTTTTTTAAAAACCATATTTATGATATGGAATGAGCTACGCTTAATAAACTTAATAAATATGCTTAATAAAATGAGATATGGCCCTCAATCGCTTTGAAACTCATTCTTTAAAGCTTATTTTTGACTTGACCTATAATTTGGCAAAAGGCTCTGTAATTGATGTACACAGTTTCACTAGAATTTACTCAAATTTATTAGAAGTTAGACACCTTTTGAGTTTATATCAGTGTTACACAAATGCACGCTCACAAGTATAGGTAAAGCATTTTATGAAATTTATTTAATAGACACAAATGGCACCATTTATGAATTTTAAGAAGCAAAGACTACATGAGTATACTTCACTAACGTCTTTAGTGTTTTATTATAAATAATGCAGATATTTTTACATACTTAGCTATCTAATTAAATTTTCACATTTACCACTATTGTCCACAAAATGTATAACATCTGGCAAAAAGTTATTGAACTAAAACAATGTTTTCTGGAGAAAACAAATAATTTAAAAGTTATACTCAGTACATGAAAGTTGATTCTACATGTGCTACAACTGAAAACTGTTTAAAAATCTGTGAAAAGATTTGTGGGGCTATTGAACATGAAAGTTTAAATGGACTCTAGTGACTTTTTAGCTTTGGATGAAGATTTTCCACTGTCCATAGACAGTGAATGCAGTTGTTTTGGACCTAATTTCAAAGAATGACTCCCAACCAGAAATCCCAGAACAAGGTGTTAGGACTAGACAATTCATAAGCAAATGACACTTCACAAACAAAGGAATGCACAAAGAAGGGTGGGTTTGGCAAAGAAATAAGATGACAGTTGAGAAGATAGCATTTCCCTGATTTCAGTCAATGAGGAGAAGAGGGAGACAGCTTGCTAACTATGGGCAGAAAGTCCACTGATTGTTTGGATCAGTAGCACCTGGGTTTGATTAGAAAGCCATTTCTTCAGAGTCACCATCAAACTTCCACTTTGGGTGTACTTTACTTCTCTCACTGCTTTTGCTTTTGAGGTCTGCATAGTGAATGTCTTCCACTGTCTCTAAAAGCTTAACTATCCTGGAAAATAAAACCACTGGGCCGGGGATTTAACTCAGCACATGACTGGCAAGTGCAAGGTCAAGAGCTGGATTCCCGTGTACCAAAAAAAGAAAATAAAGATGCTCATATGTGAATTTACTTGTATGAATATAAGAGAACTTTATTAGTCAGGGGCATTAAAAGTTGCAGATCTCAAAAGACCTAGAAATTTCCAAGAACTTCAGGGAGAACTTCAGCCTATATTGATTCCTTCTGGCTTCATCGTTTTAGAGCTATGGCTGTTATTACTCATGTGAATATGTGCCCAACTATTTCAGGAAATTAGGAAAAAGTGCAGCATGGTTATGTTTGCTCAGACACAAGTTAATGTATGAAATAAAAGTGTCTGTTCTTTCCCATAAACATATATAGAGAGCTCTCAAATTGGCTTATATTAGATAATGTCTAATAAACAGAAACTTTTAACTGTTTTCATTTCTCCACTATAAGTCATCAGGGGTGGCTGTTACTCAGCTCAGTACCTGTTGAGTAGAATAACCAAGTAGAAGTTGCAGGTCTTAGTAAATCACTCTTGTTTAAGAAAATGGGCCAGTGGAAATTTTGGAATACACCAGTCTTGAAACTAATGCAGTCATGACATACTGAGCGTTTTAGGGATAGGAAATAGGCAGACTTGACTGGGATTTCACTGCTGCTCATTATGTGGATGATTTGCATTTGATTTCCTCAAAGAATTAAAAACCGTTTTTTGTATATACCATAACTCATAACCAACATTTGCAAACTACTTCCTTTCAGGCACCCTCCAGCTAATACTAGAAGCAATCTTTAAACTGTCCAATATAAAATAACATTTCCTGACAATTTGAACTATTTGAACTTTTTTAGACGGGGTTTCACTGTGTAGTCCAAGCTGGCTTCAAACTCACAACAGACCTCCTGCCAAAATGTCCCTTATATATCCAAAATGTATGAGGAAAATAGTGTATCGCCCAGCTTGTTAGATGTTCAATATGCCAATTTTGTGTTCCTCAAAATCAAAAAAGCCAAAGGACCAGTGGAGGTGAAAAGGAGGAAATACTGATTGCAGGAAAGATAGGTTTTGTCTAAGAGACAGAAGGGGACCTTGAAAGTGGATTACAAATGATATCACTTCTTTTGGAAATCTATACAGGACAAAATCGTGAGGTGGATATGAAATCATAAAATGTGTATGTGGCGGGACAGAACTATGGTCAAGTGCTAAGAATGTAAGTATAGTCACTTAGATAATATTGATCCAATGGGGAAGCAAGACACAGAACAAGTGTATCTGGGATGAATGAGGAATTTTTCTAGAACGGTTGGGCCAGGGAGGTTTTGTTCCCCCAACCCAAGATGAGTGATATCTGTTCAGAACAACACTCATTACTGTTCTTTCCTCTGGGAACTATGCGAGTATAGTTGTTTCCTTTATCCAGAGGCCTGCTTGGCAACTAATGCGGTTGTCACCACAGTTGCAGTGTGTTTGTAGCTTCTGCACTGTCTGTCTTGAGTGCCCAGCCCTGTCTGACTGCCTATAGTATCACTGACCAATTTAGATGTCTGTAATACTAGGATTACAGGTGTAACACTTTAAATAAAACATTTAATCGCTTCTCGGCCTTTTGGCTAAGATCAAGTCTAATAAAACATTTAAATAAAGGGAATTCTAAGTCTATTCCACATTAAGAATGGCACATCTCAGTGTCTGGCTCTGATTCTCAAAAGTTTTTGTGGTCCTAACAAATTCAAAGAATTTAATTACATCTCCTTCATATTCTTTAATCTTTTTTATAAGCTTTATAAAATTGAAATTTTTCTTAAATTTGAACACCTAATGTATAATTGATTTGTCTGCACCAGCAATGTGTATGGTTAAAAGTTGAAAACTGTAATATCTTTTAACACATTTTTTACCCATGTAAATAAAAAAGAATCTACATGAATGCTTCTTTTTATTACTTAGTGCTCTTATTTTTTAATTAATCTGGTACCATCTGAATGATATACAGATAACACTATAGACATAGACATACCTTACATACAATCAGAAGTTATAATCTTGGCATGCTTTTTTTTTTTTTGTACTGAGAATCAAAAGCTTTTTGTTGTTATACTCCAAATAATACATAATCTCACATTTGCCTGTCTGAAGGTAGGATTCCTGGTTGGAGAAATGTGAAAAATATACATATCAAAGAAGATTGTTTCCCTTGTAAGAAAAGGTGCTTGAATTTTTGAAGGCTGATTTTCCTATGTTTGTTTATTTTTGGTCTTATTGAATTTGAAAGATTATGCCCTAAGTTTCAAGACTTTTTCATTGAAGTAAAACTTTGATCTATCTGGACAGAATTTCATGCATTTCTCAAAGCGCCTACTATAAAAAAAGAATATTTCAAGAATAGTACTCTTCACTAAGAAAAACACAAAATTAGATTATCTGAGGCATAATTTCTCTACATTCTCCTCTTAAGGAATGGAGGTGTAGGAGACAGCAATATTTGGCAAAGAAGTTTCACAAAATATTCTGAAACACTACATGCACTGCTGGTTCATTCATCTTTTGGTGGGCATCTGGGTTGTTTCCAAGATTTAACTATTACAAATTGTCTTGGTATAAACATGGGTGTGCATATATCCCTGTGCTGTGATGCTTTGAACTCTTTCAGGAAGATACAGGGAAGGGTCAAATGGAAATCTAGTTTTAGTTTTTAAGAAATGTACATACTGATTTCCATAGCTGTTGTACAAGTTTATACACCCACCAGCATTGAAGATGTGTTGCTTTTTCCCTACATCCTCAGCTGTGTTTGTTATTGGTTAATTTCTTGATAATCACTTTTATTTCTGGAGTGAGATGAAATCACAGTGTTGATTGATTGATTTTTGGTACCAGGGATCAAACTCAGAATTTCATGCTTCCCAGGCAGGCGCTATGCTGCTGAGCTACACCCTCAGCCCCCTCAGTGTTGTTTTAATTTGCATCCCTCATTTGACTAGGGATTTTGAGTATTTTTAAATGTGTTTATTTACTCTTTATACTTCTTCATCATATGTGCATGTTTGGAATAGATTTTTGAATTTGGGGAATTGTAATTTTTTTTTACTAGTTGATATACTCAAGATATTAGTCCTTTGAAGAATAGCTGAAAAAAAAGTTTACACCATTTTATAATGATTATTTTTATTTATTTATTTATTTATTTATTTATTTATTTTGGTATAGGGGATCGAACTCATGACCTTGTGCTTGCCTGGCACTTGTGCTATTGAGCTCTATCCCTGGCTCTTTACCACCATTTTATGTGTTGTATCTTTACTGTGCTGATGGATTCTTTAGATGTGCAAAAACTTTTTAATTTAATGTGATACAGTTGTTGATTCTTTGTAATATTTCTTGAGAGACCCACTTTCTTTTTATAACATCTTTACCTGCCTGTCTTTTACAGTTTTATCTATTGTCCCAGTAGAGTAAATGTTTCTGCTTTAATGTGCACATCTGTGATCAATTTCAGTTTCAGTTTATTGTACAATGATACATATGAGTCTTGGATTAGGTTTCATGTGTAAAATGCCAATTTTTCCAGCAGCATTTATTTTAAAAGGCTGTCTTTCTTCCAGTGAAGTTATTTAGCACCTTTGCAAAAAATAAGATAGCTAAGCATCCATGGAGTTGTTTCTGGGTTTTCCAATCTGTTCCCAATTCTCAGGTCAGTTTTGCGTTACATTTTTTTAATTTTCATTTCAATTTTGTTTTATTTTGGTTGGTTTTGTGACTACTATGCTATTATTTTTGTTGCAGTAGCTTTGTGTAGTATAACTTCAATTCAGTGATTGTTATGTCTGTTGCCTTCCCCTTGTTGCTGAGAATTGATTTTGTTATTCTAGGTTTCTTCTGGCTTTGGCATTTGAATTTTAGAATTGTTTTCTCTAGTTCTGTGTGGCATACTCTTGTTATATTGATTGGGATTGCATTAAATCTTCATAACAGTTTTGGAACTATGCCTATTTTCCCTATATAATTTTTATCTAGCCCAAAATAGGGGACCTCTTTCCATTTTCTAATATCCTCTTGGATCACCTTTCAGAGTAGTACAATTTTCAGTGAATAGATGTCTCACTTCATGTTTTAGATTTATTCTTACTCATTTTATTTTTCTTGATGGAAATGCAAAAGTTGTGGTTTCCATAATTACTCTCAGTAAACTGTTGATTTATCCATTTGAGTGTTTGATTTTTCTTGTTTTGTTTTTTGGTAAATAGATACAGTTTATAGCAATACATGTTTTTCAGCTATTTCTGTTTTTTTGTTTTTTTTTTTTTTTGAAGGTAGTAAAATACAACAAACAAGACAGAACAAAGCCAATCAAGACAATGTAGTGAAATTGGTACAGAACTTCACAGAGCAGGTTACTAGATAACAGAAATAGGTACCATAGTATACCTCATTATCTTCATAATAGTGGTCCATTCAATCAAGTATAATGAAATCAAACCAAAAACAGAACATTATAAAACCAATCAAAAGAGAATTCTGAATAGAGCAAAACAATCAGAACAAAGCAAAACAGTGAAAACAACATTTGCCTTCAAACAGACCATAGAAGGAAATCCCCCATATTTGCTATATTGCATACCGTCATCCTCCCAAGAGATGCTCGGACCTCTGGCCCCCAGTTGTTAACTGGGGTGATGTTTGATTCTCAATCCCAAGCCGGTAGACTCACAGGAGACACTGACTGATTATCTTCCTGGCTCATGCCAGGGCTGCTTACCACAAAGAGAGGCATGTTGTTTTCTTGCTTAGCCCTCTAAGTTCCACCATGACTGGATCTCCTATTTCTGTTCTTGTGTACTAGCCTCTCTATTGTCTTTTCAATAATGGCTGTCTTTATTTTATGCTGTCATTTGGTGGTTTCTTTTTGGTTTCCACAACACCTCTTTATATATTTTAACATTTATTACCCATACTTTTCTCTTTTCCTTGAAATTTTATTGTTTATGGTGGTGTTCTCATTTTTATTTGTTGGTTGTAGTGAACATTTTAATAGTCTAAAGAGATAAATGTAAAAATCACATTTTCTGTATTTTTCATTGTGGAGGGCAATAAGTTGAAGTGACTGAAAGTAGGTACTTCACTTGCTGGCAAAAATCTGGGTGTAGAAATGTCTGAGTTATTTATTTAGGCTTTGGGAGAAAACTGCCTTTTTCCAGTTAAACTTTATTTAAATACCAGAGTTTTCAAGACATTCTGTTTTGGCCCACCTCTCTCAGAAGTTTGAAGATATCTTTCTGTGATTATCACAGTCAGAATCCAGCAGTGGTGGGGACATGAAATTCTCCAAATTTTAAAATGTTTAAACATACCTCCAGAGTTTTTGCTTCTTAAATTTCTCCTTTTTCCTCATCAGGATGCTTAACATAATTCTAACTCCTGTTTTTGAGGTTCATTCACTTATTTGGATGAGGCCTGCCTGGAACTCGTGGTCATCATTATGTTTTTGAAGGATCTTAGAATTTTAAATTAGCTTCTACATTTGTTATTGAGAAAGAATCTTTTCCTCTATTCCCTCTTTTTGAACTGGAAAGTGCAATGTGAGTTGACCATTTTTGATTTCTAGTTACAGTACTTAGCCCCTAACACTCATTCCATTTTTGTCTGAAATAAAGACTACATATTCAGAATCATACTTGATTAGAACATTGGATGGGACAGATACTTTGACACTCCAATATTCTGTCTATGTGAGGGAATTCTGAGGGTGCATTCCTTGTTGATCTCAATAACCTCTAAGGCCAGGCTCTTAACTTCACCCTCTCAAAATACTTCATGTAAGATTGAGAGTTCTCCCTAATTTGTCTGAGTCCTCAGTTGGTGTGTTCAGTGCAGCTCTCAAAGTTCCTAGGTCAAGGAAGATGGCAAAAGGATTGGAGAAATAATAAGAGAAAATATACAGGAAGCTAAGGTCAGGTAGCGCTCTCTCTCTGGATGGGAGGAAAAGGAACTGCTCAACCAAAATAGTGCGATTTATTTATACATTTATACATGACAACCCTTTTACCTAGCATCCCATTGCTTGGATTGCTTTATTCTCAGCATTGGAACAGCTCTTTCATGTGACTTGCCATAGGCACTTTGTTCTCAAACTGGACTGACCTGACTTTAGCTTTGCACCTGTGATCATTTTCAGCTTCAGCTCCCTATACTCAGTAGTGTAAATAATATTCCTTTGCATGTCCCCATGGACATATCTCCACCCACATGAACATAGCAACTTAAGGATAACAGAAGATTTGGCACCATTGGTAATATACATATTCATTAATCACATTCAACATCTGTCTTCTCTTTGAATTTCTAAACTGCAATCCACCTCACAGGCAGGGAATTTATTGTGATATGCCAGAGATATTTATCAGATATTCATCTATCACAGTTTTTAAAAATTTTCCTTCAGGTTGGAATCGCTCTTGTATGCTGTGTGAATTGTGCTTTAGACAAGGTATGCAAATAAAACTCAGGATACCAGACAAGAACAGTAAGCCCATTATATATATCACTTCAACAATGAATTCCAATGCAGCCTCCAAATTCCCATATGAGATGTACATATCAATGGAGAATAATTGTTTGATGACTCAAATATGAACAATACATTTGAAAGAAGCAACTTGATTAGAGATGTTTTTTAAATTTTATGGAAAACAATAAAAGTGAGCATGCTCTTTAAGCATGCTGACTTGCTCCATGACTCATTTCCCTATTTGTCTCCAATTTAACCAATTTTTTAAAAAAATTTTATTTAAAGAAAAGAAAAAGCAAAACAGAAAAAGGGGTAGAAACAATACAGAATTTCAGAAAAAAATAAACAGAAAGAAATCACTAGTTGATAAATTACATATTGTCTTTTTAGACATAGTTGTTCAAATTACAAAATTAAAGCATACAAAATAGACATTCAAACACTGAGGCTGCAAACAGTTCTGTTCAATAATCCAATAAAAACTTAGCAACATGGTTATCAATCCTACACACTTAAACATAAATACAGTTATATCCTTTAGAGCACTTTCTTTTCCTCCTTTTGGTTTTTAAGCCCATTATCTGTTTAGTTATGTCCTGTTTCAGGTTGCTCAGTACCTTACTGACCTGTTTTGTTGTTGTTATTTACTTTTTAATCACCTTATATTATTCTGTTGCTTTGCTTTTGAATTTCTCCTCATCCATGCCTCATGGATCAGCTTTGGTGGAGTTGGGAGTTTTTTGGAGGTATTTTGTTACTTTGTTATCTACTTTTTTTTTTTTTTGAAGGTAGCAAAATACAGCAGAACAAGGCAGCACAAACCCATGCAAGGTAGTGCAATGAAATTGGCACAGAACCTCACAGCAGGTTACCAGGACACCAGCAATAGGCACAATAGTACATCCTGTTCTGTTCACATTAGCTGTTCTTTCAATCAGGTAGAGCAAAATGGAAGGAAATATTGAACTTATAAAAACAGAATATTGAATAGAGCAGTACCATTAATCAGAAATGAGCAAAACAGTGATAAAAATATTTGCCTTCAAAGAGATGGTAGAAGGAAATCCCCCTTAGTTGCCACACTGCATACTTTCATCCTCCCAAGAGATACTCAGACCTCCAGCTCCCACTTGCTAATGGAGGGCGGGGAATGGATCGATATCTGATTCTTAGCCTGCCCACTGGCAGACCCCCAGCCGCTTACCAGGGCGGCATGCTGGATGTCTGTTCTCCCAGTTTCCCAAGTTCCGACATGATGCAGAGCTCAGGAAATGCCAATAGTTCTCGCCCTGGAGCATTTAATCTTACTGGTTAACCATAGTTTGGACCCACCTCACCTCGTAGTTTTGCTCTATAAAATCCTTAAGACAGGGTCCTTGGCAATCCACTTGGAACCCTTTCTGTCTCTCACTCATACAGAAGCTTTCTTTCTCTCAATAAATATATTACATTCTTAAAAAAATAAAGTAGGGCTGGGGATTTAGCTCAATGGCTTAAACGCCTGCCTGGCAAGCATGAGGTCGTGAGTTCAATCCCCGTACCAAAAAAAATTTTTTTTTTAATTTAAAAAATAAAGTAGTTACTCAGTACCAGATATGCTCATAAAAACTTCTCCAAATGATATTAGCATACACTGTTCTTTTCAATAAACAAAGAGAAGCTGCTATTATACTGCTTTTTTATCTTGTTTTCATACCCTTTCCCTGTTCCCACCTTTCTTCCACTTTCCTTTTGAACAATTTCTTCCCATTTCACAGTGTCTGTTACACATTATAGACTGTACTTTTTCAGTTTCTCATACCACAGAACCAATATGGTGTTCACACATGTGATTGTGATTTATTTCACTTACAAGTATGTTCTCAAGTTACATCCATTTCTCCATAAATGTCCAAAGTTTATCCTTCTTTATAGCTGAGTAGTTCTCCATTGCATAAAGACCACATCTTGTTAATCCATTCCTCTGTTGACGAGCATTTGTGGTGTTCCCAAAATTTAGCTATTACAGATTTTGCTGCTATAAACATGGGTGCACATGTATTGCAGAAGCGTGATATTTTCAACCCTTCTGGGTAGTTACCCAGAAGGGGAATACTTGGGTAGAATGGGACCTCTAATACTAGTTTCATGAGGAAGCTCTATACCAATTTCCATTGTGGTTGCACCAGCCTACACTTCGACCAGTGGTAGAGAAGGGTTTGGGTTTCTTTTTCCTCCCTGTCCCTGGAGCAATTATTATTGGTTAATTGCATGATGATAGCCATTCTTTATGGAGTAAGATAAAATCTCAGTGTTTTTTAAATTTGTGTCTCTTAAAGGACCAATGACGTTTTATTGTATATTTATTTACTATTTGTATTTGTTCATCTGAAAAGTGTATATTTATGTCAGACGCCCATTTTTGGATTGTGTCTTTGAACCTAGGGAGTCCTGAGTTTTTTCAGTTGTTTTTATGTTGTTGATATAATTCCTTTGTCTGAGGAACAACTAGCTAAATATTTTTAAACTCTGGATTGTCTTTCCATTCTCAAGGCAAGGTGATTTGCCTTGTTGTGTTAAAGCTTTTTCATAAGATGAGAACCCTATTGTTGGTTTTCTGGTAGTATTTCCTAAGCAGTGTAGGTTTTGTTCATGAAGTCTCTGCTTAGTGATTGAGTGGAAACTTTGTACTCAATATAGAGCAGCACTATTACAAGAGAGGAGGCAACTAGATAAGTTTAATGCGGACACAGAGGGAGTCACCACAAAGAAAGCTGTCATGGCTCTGTGCAGACAAAGGGCAGGTTCTGCCTAATACAGGCTCTGATGGAGGTAGGGCTCTCTGGACTGATGTGAGCTGATTTATTTTGTGAGACTACAGAGGATTGAGTAAACCTTTACATGCATGAGCTTTGGCACAGAGTTTTGGGAGGGAGATGCCATAGGGGCTTCTGGGAAGGAGTTATGCATTATCATGTCACAATTTTGATCTATCGCCTTGATGATTGTGCTGTCTCTCAGATGGTGGGGCGGGGGGATCTAACACTCAGCAACTATGTGTTCAAGATTTCTAACAACTTTGTCTTCTAGTAATTTAGTTTTATCTGTGGGTTTTTTTTTTTTTTTTTGAGACAAAATCTCACCATGTAGTACAGGCTGGGCTTGAGCTCACTATGTAGCTCAAAATGGCCTTGAACTTACAATGATCCTCCTGCCTCAGCCTCCTGAGTGATGGGGTTGCAGGAGTGTCCTGTTTTAATATTTAGACCTTTGATCCATTTTGACTTTAGTGTATGGTGATAGACTTGGGTCTAGTTTTAGTCTTTGGCATGTAGAAAACCAGTTTTTAAGCACCGTTTATTAATGAGATGATCTTTCTTCCAGTGAACATGTTTAACCCCTTTGTCAAGGATAAAGTGGCTGACTGTGTTTGGAGTTGTGTTTGAATTTTCTAAGCAATTCCACTGATCCTTGAATCTGCTCTCTTTTTTTTGCCAGTACCATGCTGATTTTATTGCAGTAGCTTTGTAGTAAAATTTCAAGTAAGGGATTATGATGCCCGTGATTTGCCTTGGTTGCCCAGAAATGCTTTAGCTATTCTAGATCTGTTTTGTTTCCAAGTGAAATCTCAGATTAGTTTTTCTGTAGTTCTGTGGGATATGTTAGAGGTGTTTTTATTAGGATTGCATTCAATCTGTAATTGGGAGTGTTTCTATTTTCTCCCTGTGGGTTCCTCCTATCCATGAGCAAGGGATATCTTTCCTCTTGCTGATATCATCTTTTATCTCCATTTTCAAAATGTTACAATTTTGAAAGTATAGATTTTTTTACTTCCTTTGTTAGATTGATTAAGTATTTCATTTTGGTGGGATGCTATTATGAAGGGTGAAGTTTCTCTAATTTCTCTCTATGTTGCTTGTGTACAGTAATGCTATTGATTTTTCACTGCTGACTTTTTATCCAACTACACTACTGAATTTGGTTATTAAATTTATGATTTTTGGCTGAGGATATAGCTCAGTGGCATAAGCACCTGCCTGGAAAGCTCAAGGTCATGAGTTCAATCCCCAGTAGCCAAAAAAGCAAAACAAACAAACAAACAAAAAATCACACCTGATTGACAAAATAAAAAATTAACAAATTTAGTTTAAAAAATTTATGAGTTTTTTTGCAGAGTGTTTGGTTTTTTCTCTGTAGGGTATCATGTCATACACAAATCCTAACATTTTAGCTTCTTCCTTTCCTATTTTTACTCCTTTTTTTCTGTTTTTCTTTCTGTCTCTTTGTGTCTGTCTCTGTCTGTCTGTCTGTCTGTCTCTCTCTCTTGTCTAATTCCTTTGGCTAATAAACTCATGATTTGTATTAAACAGGACTGGTGTTAACAGACATCCTTGTCTTTTTCCTGATTTTAAAGTGAAAGCTTTCAGTTTGTGACCATGAAGTATGTTACCTGTTGGTTTGTCATAGGTAGCTTTTATCAGATTGAGATAAAATGATTTAATCCAGTTTTCTGTAGGGTTTTTATTATGAATGGGTGTTGGATTTTGTCAAACATCCTTGATCTGATCATGTGATTTTTGTCTTTGGCTCTGTTAATATGGTGTATTACATTTCTTGATTTGTATATGTTGAACCATCTCTGCATCCCTGGGATGAACTCTAGTTGGTCAGGCTGTATATTTATTTTCTTGATGATTTGCTACATTCCATTTCACAATGTCTTCTTGAAGAGTTTTACATCTATGTTCATTAGGGAGATTGACCTGTGGGGTTTTGTTTGTTTGTTTGTTTGTTTGGGTCTATTTCTGGTTTTCATATTAGCTTAATAATTGCTTCCAGGACTACTTCCCTTTCAATTTCATTAAAGTGTTTCAGCATTAGTGACATTAATTCTTGTCTAAATTTGTTGTAGAAATCAACATTGAATTCATCAGGACCTGTGCTTGTCTTCATTGGTACATTTTTAATTATATTTTCAATTTCATTGACTGATATCAGGTTATTTAGAATTTTAACATCTTTTTGAATCAGTTTTTTCTTTTGTTTTGTTTTGTTTTGTTTTTTTCTGGAGACAGTGAGCAGAGCATACCACAGCATGACCTATACCACCCTTGAACCAATTTTGGTAATTCATGTGTGTCTAGGAATCTCTCCACTTCTTTTATGTTTTCGATCTTATTACAGTACAAGTTTTCAAATAAGATGTCTAAAGGTTTATCAATTTTATTTAATTTTTCAAAGAATCCATTCATTGTATTTAATTTTAGACCCAATTACATTAGTTTCTTCTCTCATTTTGTAATTTTCTCTTTCCTACGAAGTTGAGGTTGATTTATTGTTTTTCTAGAAGTTTGAGGTTCAACACTAGGTTATTTGTTTGAGGTTCTGTTTTCCTCATTTAGAGTTCATCAATATAAATTTACCTTATAGGACTGCTTTCATTGTGTTCCATAACTTCTGGTATGTTGCTTCAGCATTATTATTTGATAAAGATACCACCTAATTTCTTTGATTTTCTCTGTGATCCACTGATTTGTTCAGGAGAGTATCATTTAATTTCTATGTGTAGGTGTAGTTTTTGCCATTTCTTTTGCTATTGATTTCCAATTACATTGTAGTATAGTCAGATAATATGCATAGGATGATTTCAAGTCTTTTACTTAAACATGTTTTATGGGCACATATGTGATCCATTTTTGAGAACATCCTACACGCAGCTGAAAAGAATGTGCTTTCTGATGTTGTGGGGTGGAACACTGTGTAGACATCTACTAGGTCCATTTATTCACTGTTTTCCTTTAATTCTGATACTTCTGATTGATCTATCTCTTTGGGCAGAGAGTGGAGTATTAAGATCCCCCAAGTACAATTGTTAGTGCTTATTTGTTTTTTCATGTCTGTTAATATTTGTATTACATATTTGGATGCACCAGTATCTGCTGCATGTATACTTAGCATTTTTAACATATTTTTGTAGTTTTCTATTAACAAGTACATAGTAATCTTCATCTGTCCTTGATTTTAATTTTATTGCACATTTCTTTGTAATGAAAATATCTTATGTTTCCATTTATCTTGAAAGAGAATTTTACAGAGTACATCAATCTCCATTGAAGCTTGTTTTGGGGTTTAAAATACCTCACTTGAAGCTCTCCTTGATTTGAAGGTTTGTGTTAAGTCTGTTGTGCTTCTGATGTGCTTACTTTTGTAAGTAATTTGTTGTCTCTAAAGATTTTTACTATTCTGTTTCTGTGCTGAATTTCTTAATTATTGTATTCTGTGATTATTATATGCCTTTGTGTAGATGTATTTTGGTCATGGCTATTTGGATTTACATATGCTTCATTTATTTGTACATCAAATTCTTTATCTATGCTTGGAAATTTTTCCATCATTATTTCTGTGAAGAGGTTTTTTTATGGTTTTTGTACTGTTCCCAGCTTTGTGACTGACTTTAATCCATCTTGTGTTGTTCTTTGCTTCATCTGTGGTTGTTAGATTGATTTTTTATGGTGTCTTGATTTTTTAAAGATATATTTCTTTTGATGGTTGCAAGTTTAAACCTGTCTTCTGATAGTCTATCCTTGCCTTCAGTCAATCTCTTGCATATACTTTCTTTCTTCCTTTCTTTTGTTTGTTCATTCATTCATTCGTTCTTTTTTTTTTTTTTTGGTTGTTTTTGTTTGGTTCTAGGGATCAAACTCAAGCTCGTGCTTACCAGGCGAGTGCTTGAGCCACTGAACTAAATCCCAGGCCCTGTTACATATATTTTCAATGGTGTTCTTAATCTCCCAGATCTATGTTTGTATCTGTTATTGATTCCATTTCTTTCCTAGGTTGGGCATGCATGATTTGCATCATTTTCCTGAGCTTATGTATTTTTTTTTCAATCTCTATCTGGTTTAATGTCTTTCCATGTTGATCATCCTTTCCTTTTTAAACTTAGAGATTATAGCCTGTTCCATTCGTGTTCTCTCTTCTGTTCCTATCATTGCAAAAGTTCCAGTGGTTGGTTTCCAATTTCCTCTATGTCATTATTCTCTGCACTTGTCCTGGGAGAATTGGGGGTCTTGGGTTGCATTTTGTTGTAGGGGTTCTGCAAGCAAAGGGAAAAAAAAGGGTCATACACATTAAGGGTCAGCAAAATGGCTACTGCCCGGCCACCATAAGCAAACAGCTTTTATCGAGATACAGAACAAAAAAACTCATATTGTGCATGGTTAGATTATATAACCTGTGTGCTTCTTGTTCTTACAGGACCTCATGTTTTTACCCCATTTTGTTCCTGTGTCTTTTAATTTTCTGGTTTCTATTTTTTTTTTATTTTATTTTATTTTGTTTTCTGTGTTGATGGTTTTTATGGTGGACTGTTTTATCCCTAGTATCAAGGCCTGCCTAGGATATATCTGTTCCTTGGGTATATCTTCTCTATTAAGTGGTTCTTGGTCTTTCTGTCTATCCTAAGAACCAACATGTTAAGGATGAGAAGCTACTATCTATTTGGCTCAGCAACCATTCTTTTGGTACTGTACCACGGTGATGGTTATTACCTGACACAACCACAGTATGGTTGTATGAGGGAGTAAAATTGATTATAACACATATGACATTCTGACTAAAGTAGTACAATATCAATGATAATAGTCACAAATACAATCTGGATAGTGACTATTAACCTGATACATTTAACTGTAGCAGCAAATTATATAGTTATGTAACACAGTACAACATATACCAGGAACTTGTATGGAATGGCTTTTCCCTTACTGTAGTGTTTTTGATTTCTTTCCCAGAGGGGTTAAAAGGGACAGAGGCAAGATAGAGAGATGAATGAGATCAAATGTATAATGAGCAAAGTTGAAGGGCAAAGAATGAATACCCAACTTATGGGAAACTGTATGACACAGAAGGAACAGCCTGGAAAAGAAACAAAGGAGTATTCAAGTGAACCAGAAAGAGAAGGGACAATGTTTGCTCACATGAAAGTATCATAAAATCAAGCAATATAACTGGACAAAGAAACAAGTTGAGTAGAATATAACCAAAGGAAAGGTAATAAATTTAAGTTGTGAATGAAACAAAAAAAAAGACAAAAATTAAAAGAACATTTAAAAAATAACCAAAATAAGATGGAACAAATCACAACCAAAAAACTGGACAGGAAAAGGAAAATCAATCAACAATGAGAAATAAAAACAGTAAAATTCTTCTAGTGTCTTCATTTCTGTAGTGGGTCCAAGTTGGATCCTAGAAATTTTTCTGCAGCCAAGTTTGCCATGGAATTTGTGGTGGATATAAGGCTTATAATGGCCTCTCAATATGGGGAGCTGGGACTTTTCCTCCTTTTTTGGAGTTCTTCCTGAGGCTTTAGATAAAACAGGGCAGCCTCACTTGCCCACTTCTGTTCCACAGATGTGTCTGACAATGCACAGTATTTCTTCACCCAGCTTACCAATTTCTGACTCATATTCTCACTGCTGTTTCAACACATCACTGTTTCTACCTGCCCATCTTCTGTACCCATGCTGGGGCCTTTATGAGTCTGAGGTGTCTTACCCATGCTGGGCAAGTTTGTATGCCTCCATGCGGCCTTCCTGGTTCACTGCAGCTCCCATTTGGGCTGGGGCTATATATATGCTACCACACCTGGGCTCAGAAATCCTATCCTCACTTCATATTTTATAAATCAAGGTATTTGGGGTGTTGTGAGTCCCAATCTTAACTCTTTAGTATACCTGTCTTGACAATTCAGGAGGCAGTGAACTTTGAGGATGTGGCTATGAACTTCTCCATGGAGGAGTAGGCTTTGCTGAATCCATCCCAAAAGAAGCTTTATAGAGATGTGATACAGGAAAACTTTAGGAACATGGCTGCAATAGGTAAGGAAAGCATCATTTCGCCTATGGAATCTGAGAGCATAGGTTGTTGCACATCAGTGCAGTTTTCTTAATTGCAATATGAGAAGAGTTTATGCATTTTCCAGGCATGATTACATTATTTCATGAATCTAACTGTAATGTATTGATTTCGATGTAATACAGTTGTTCATCATTATATTCCTGTTTATACACTTTAGAAAAAAATTGGGATGACCAGCAAATTGAAGATAAATACAAAAAATACAGGAGTAAAGTAAGGTAATGTTTACTCTCAAAATACAAATTTTCCCAGAGACTCAGGAAGTGAACCAAAATAATAAAACCACACATATTGTACTTGAGAAGCCATGTTCTAATTTCTTTAAATGCATGAAATTTCTCCATAAATGTGTACATGTTGAGGATCTATACCCTGAGAATTGAATACTTGAAACATTCCAATATTGGAAACTTTGGGAGTACTGATATTATGCTACAAGTGACATTAGTATAATGTAGAAGAATGAAAGTATTTTTTAATAAATGGACTCAGGGAGAACTCCCACAGCAGAAAACCAATTCCAGCCCCACATCCAAAGGACATTGTGAGCCCCATATCCAGCATAAATGTGTTGGCAAACCTGACTGTAGTATACAACACATTTTGGGATTCCACTTGAACCTACCACAGAAATGAAGACCACTGAGGGATGTTACTTCTTTCATTTTTCTGTTTATTTGATTGGTTTTCTTTTTTCTGTCCCATTTCTGTCTTCTGTTGCATTGTTTTGTTTTGTCTTGTTTACTTTTTTGTGGTTATTTTTGGCTTGTGTTTTTTCTCTTACTCTCTTTCTTTCATGACATGGATTTCTTTCCTTTTTGTCTCCTTCTACTCAACTTTATGATCTCTTTTATGAACTACCTCACTTGATAGAACACCAATAGAAAGCAGCCACTAGGCAGAACAAGCAGTTTAACAAAAGGGAAAGACAGGGAAGCAACAACTGAAAAATAACATAAAAATGCTAATCATATGAGTTATAACCATCAATTTAAAAGGTCTTACACCAATCAAAAGAGACTGGCAAAATGGGTCAAGAAGCAAAGTCTAAAAATATACTGCATTCAAGAAAAACATTTAACTCCAAAAAAAAAAAAACTCATAAATTAAGAGTCAAAGAATGGAAAACAATAGTCTGTGTGACAGAAACTCAGAAAATGGCAGGGATAGCTGTTCTATTAGCAGACAGTATGAACTTCAAGCCAAAAGTGAACAAAAGAGACAAATAAGGTAACTACATAATTGGTAAGGGAAAATTCCAAGAGGAAGAGCTAGTAATAATAAAGATATATGCATATATTTTTGGTCCACTCAGTATAACTGGTTTCATTATGCATTCTCTGTTTTGCTTCATTGATTCACATGTCTGTTCCAATAACATGTCAATTGTATCACTGTAGCTTTGTAAGATAACTTGAAATCTGGAATTATGATTCCTTCCATACTACTCTTGCTGCTCAAGACAGCATTTACTATTCTGAGTCCTTTTGTGAAGAGTACTGTTGGTACTTTGAAGTCACATTTAATCAATGCATCAGTCTTGCCAGTATGGCCATTTTCACAATATTAGTTCTGCCTACCTAGCAACAGGGTATCTATTTCCATGCTTTTTAAAGTTGTTTCTTTCGTGGATTTCAAGGATGCCAGTTATTTCACATCATTTTGTTCTAATTGCTTCGTGTGGTATTTTCTTTCCTTTTTTTACTAAGTTTGTGCTAATTTTCTTTTCTTTTCTTTTTTTTTTTTGTACCAGGGATCGAACTCACAACCTCACACTTGTCAACAGGCACTTATGCAGCTGAGCTAAATCCCTAGCCCTTTTTTTTTCTTTTCTATTTTGTTTCTTCTTTCAAAGAACCAGCTTTTTGATTAATTTACTTTTGTAGTCATTTTTTAATGCCAACATCGTTCACTTTTGTTCTGATCTCTCTAAAGTCTTTCCTTGCAGTAGGTTTGCATTTGCATTGTTTCTGTTTTTTAGGACATTGAAGTGCATCTTTAGGTTATTTTGAATCACTCTATTCTTCTCATGTGGGCATTCACTGCTCCCCACTTCCCTTTTGGTTTTACCTTTTGTGTCCCTCATACATTGTGATGTGTTGTACAGTCATTATTGTTTAATTTTCAGCAACTGTTTGTTTCTTCTGTGACTGATTGCTCAATCATTGACATACTTCTTAAACTTCAGTTGTTTACGTAGTGTGGTTTCTTTTACCATTGATTTGAACTTTCTTTGAAGTATGACAGGATAATATATTGATTCTTTTATGTTTACGTATGCAATTGTCATGCCTCGTGTGTGGCCAGTTTTGTAGAAAGTTCCTTGGAAACTCAAGCAGCATTCAGTCAACACCTTGTTTTTGGTGTTTGGTGTTTGGTGTTTTCTTTTCATTTGGTCCTGGGGATGGAACTCATGACCTCACTTGCCAGGCGGGAGCTATTCCACTGAGCTATATCCTCAGTCAACTCTTTGTAAAACAGCATTTATTCAACTCTTTCTACAGTGTTTCTCTGTAAACTATGAAACTGATCAGATACTTTCCTGTGTTGAGGATGGTATTAATCAGGGTTTCAGAAGAAACTGAACTGGGACACATGAGTAGTGTTTCTATAAAAGAGCACTGATTTAATTTTCTCTATTCAGTTTGGTTTGTTTAGATTTTGCTGTGTGTTTTGCATTATACAGAAGTACACCGTGCTGGTCATAGTATGTGATTAGTTTTAGCAGGACAAAGGGATAGGATAGAGATTGTCAATGAACACACCCAGAGCTGAGCAGTTCACTCATAAGACACCAGTCATTTTCAATGCTGAAGAGAAAACACTTCCATCCCTAATTTGATTTGATGCTGATTGTGGAAACCATTCTAACTTCCTGATCTCTGGAAGAAAGTATTTGGCTTTATCCTCTGCCTTTTCATAAATTCCATACCTTGTGCTTAATGAGCATATCAACCACTGGTGATTTCATAGTTTAGAAAACATGTGGATGAATCATGACACCTTACTTTTCCTCTGCCACGGCAATGGAAAAACAGGCTTTTCCAGTTTTATCAACTATATAAATGCACTACAGGCCTTCTTTTTTTCTTCCCTTAGAAATACATTAAAGAAAGTGCCGTAGATGATTAGGATCATATTTACTAGTGCACAGTGTGTGTGTTCATTTTAAATCTAACACAGGCTATCCAACATCACAGCACCTATAGGCAGTAATTTCTAATTGTCTTAACCACAAACCCCCAATCTTTTATAACTTGATGGATTTTTTGGGTTTTAACTGATATGCATTTCCCTTTTTCCTGTTTTGTATATTTTCTTAATTTTGCCATTTCCTGTGAATTATCTCCTTATATCATATGTTCATATATACAAAAAAGATACTTTTTTAAAAAACAAAGTCTTTTCTGTTTCAGTTATTTAAGTGGTTTTTTTTTTTTTTTTTGAAGAGTGTTAGGTTTTTGGTGCAATGAGAAAGAAAAAATATAATATAAAAGTAGCTTTTATTATGAGGATGTGGAGAGAACTCCATGGCTACAGAAGCTTGGCATTCTCTGACTGGAAAGCAGGGTGTTGGATATATTTATAAACTCTGACAGGGGTGGCGCTTAGGGCAAGCATTTGATGATGCACAGGGGGCTGATTGGAACCTTTTTCATGCCACGGGGACAGGAAAAAGGAAGTTGTCATATGGGAAAGAGGGAGTGGCTTTAAACATTCTTAATCCCACCTCCACTACGAAATGCCATGCAGGGAGGGCATAGTCCTTTCAAAGAGTAGAATATATTTATTGAGAGAAAGAAAGCTTCTCTCTGAAGAGAGACAGAAGGGGTCCTGAGTGGGTTGCCCCCAACTCTGTCTTTTCTAAGGATTTTTATAGAGTAAGACCATGGGTTCGAGGTGGAGGAAGACTGGGAACTCACAAAGCAGATGGGCATAAGGTGGGACATAACTATAGGTAGCCAATAAGATCAATAGTTCAGGTAAAATTGATTACATTAGGGACAAATGGGAAAGCAAGTCAGGTAGGAAGCGGGCATTCTTGGAGTTGTGACCTTTACCCTAGAGGGATGAGATAGTGACTCCAGGGTGAGAGGGAGCTAATTAGGATATCAGTCTCCAGGATATAGATGCATTTGTTTGATCCTTTGTCTTGAGGCCTGGCCCACAAGAGGTGTGTTTCTTTTGTTTTGAGATCTGGTCTGCAGCAAGAGGTGTGTGTCTCCTCTAAGGTCATCAGACATCTGGTCCACTGTGCCAGCTTCTTCAAGGGCCTAGCCCTGTCTCACTGCCTATAATATTTTTAACTGGCTCAGCTGCCTATAACACTGCCCCCTCTGAAGAAGTAACCTGAACTGCCATGAGGGGAAAGGGGCAGGAGACTGATGTAGCTGCTTCAGGCTGAACAGGGTCGCAGTGTTTGAACGACAGTCAGAGGTACTTCCACAGAGATCCTGTCTAGAGGCCCTCGATAGACACCAGGCATTTTCATCTTAGAATGTGCACAGCTTTAAGTCTGGAGGAAACAAAGCCAAAGAAACAGTTAAGTATGCATGTGCCAAAGAGTAGAATTAATAAGACAATTATGATTTTGGTTAGCAAAGATTTCCACCAAGAGGAACTAGCAGTAGCTTTCCATAAGGAGGAGAAACACAAGGTCCAGGGAATCTCAGAGTCTGACATGTTAATTTGTTGTCTAATGTCTTGAATAGCTACTGAGACATTAACAGAAGAATCAGGAATGTATACACAGCATTGTTTTTACAATTGCACAAGTGACTCCCTGTGCCACTGTTAGAACGTCTAATGTCATCCAATTTTGAAGGACAACCAGTAATAAAAGATAATGAGCCTGTAATACTAGGAAAGCATACTTAGAATCAGTATAAATATTGACCTTTTGTCCTTTGCTAAGTTGTAAGGCTCTGGTCAGAGCTATGAGCTCTGCTAGCTGAGCACTGGTCCCAGTGTAAGTGAGGAGCTTTCAAGAGTATGGTGTAAAAGTTACCATTGTATATAGTCTTTTTTTTTTTAAACTTTCCATGAAGGAGCTGCCATCACAGAAGAGGGTTAAATCAGTAAATGGGGTGTCTAATAAGTCTTTTCTGGCTGTATATGCTTGAAGAATTACCTGCTCACAGTCAGGTTTATCAGTCTCAGTTTCTTTCTCCTGGCAAGAAGGTGGCAGGATTTAAGGAAGAACATGTCTTTATTTGAATGGCTGGTCCTTCTATAAGTAGAGCCTGGTATTTAAGAAGTCTGTTATCAGACAGCCATAGACTTCCCTTAGAAGAAAAGAGTCTTGCCGCATTGTGGGGTGTATATACAATGAGATCTTTGCCTAAAAAGTCAGTTTGGTTACCTCTGGCAATAAGAGCTACAGCTCTAAGGCCAGTAGGCTATCCCTTTGCTCTTTGCCTAAAGTCATTTAGATCCCCTATAGGTTGTTAGCAGAGCCTAGATTTTGCATAAGCACTCTCAAAGCCAAGCCTCACCTCTCATCTACATATAAATTGAAATGGTATGGGGGGGCTGGGCGGGGGATAGACATTTTTGTTTAAGCTTCTGGAAAGCACCTTGGGAATCAAGTTCCCAGCATAAAATATGGGTATCTGTCTTTTGAGTCTCTTTTATAAGTTGATAGAGGGGTTGTGCTGTTTCCCCATACCCAGGTATCCAAAGGTGGCAAAAGCCTGTAACTCTTGTAGTCTTTTTTTTTTTTTTTTTTGCTGCCTCTGGGATGGAACTCACAACCTCGCGTTTATAGAGTGGGGCCTTAGCCAACTGAGCTAAACCTGGGAGCAAGCCTGTAACTCTTAGGAATCCTCTTAACTGTTATAGAGTTAAGAGTGAGAAAGAGAGAATAGGTTTAATTCTTTTCTTTCCTAGCCTTCAGGTCCCTTTGGATATCATGAGGCCTAAATATTTTACCTCAAAACAGCAACGTTGTGCCTTAGCTTAAAGGATATTGCCTCTGATAAGGAAAAATAGTAGAATCTCTGAGGTGTATCTGTATTGGGGCAGCTCTCATTGCCCTACCTATTTTACCTTTAGTTGCCCAGACTTCAGGATTTATTTGTGTCTCCACGAGGGGAAGGCAGTGTACCTGACCTGTGTGCATATATATCACAGTATTTAGACATAATAAAATACCTCTTCCTAAGAGGGGAACTGGACTTTTCAAGCATAATCAAAAATGAATGTGTAAAAAGAAAACCATCCCAGTTACAGCCTAAGGATTATGAAAAGTACTGAATTACCTCCTCGCCAGTGACTCCTTTCACTAAGGTGTGTTGACTAGAAGGAAGACCAGGATTGAAAAGAAGTACCGAGAGGCTTGCGCCAGTATCCAGCAATAGGCTGGTTTCTTTTCCCTCTATAGTCATGATTACCCAGGGCTCTTCTGTGGAGATGGCAGTCCAGCCAGAGGGAGAGAGGGCAGCAAGTGTCCTGGGGCCCTTTAGTCATGCTGGACCAACTGATAGGATGGGTCTCAACCCTGGGGCCGTGGGCTCAGAGGGCAGTCCGACCTCCAGTGGTCACCTTTGCAGTCGGGGCATGGCCCAGGGGGCTTCTGAGTGCAGTCCCTCTTAAGGGTAATTGTCACTGGGCTCTTCTTGGAGCCTTGAGAATCAGACTTAGGGTCTGTTTTTCTTAAAGCTGCAGCAAAAGCAGTGGCTTTTTCTAGGTCTTTTTGTTTTCTCCTTGATCTCCTCATCATGGTTATAAAATACTGAGGAGGCAACTTTTACTAACATCAAGTGAACTATCTGGAGCAAAACCATCTTTTGTAGCTTTTTGCTAATGTCTGGATTTGACTCAGTAATAAACATGTCTTTAAGCAAAATTTGTCCCTTTATCAAATCAGGGTGTATAGACATATGTTTTATTATTGCCTCTGATAAATGATCTAAGAAGTCAGAGGGGTTTTCACCTTTTTCCTGAGAAATAGCTGGCAATTTAAAATAACTAGAAGGCTTGGCTTTTGTCCTTTTTAGAACTTCAAGAATACACACTTGAAAATGTCTCCTGTTCCAATGCCCAATATTATTGGCAGGCCACTTGGGGTCTTGGATAGGAACTGCTTGTATCCCAGTGGGAACCGGTAGTTCCCCTGGCTGCCTATCTTTTGGCCTTCTAAAAGTAACAATATGATATTCATCTCCAAAGGCAATAGCAGCTTATAATTTTGTCTCTCTCTCACTAGAAGTCAGTGTCTGATTTAAGAGTAACATTACATCTTTCCAATCTAGTTCATATACCTAAGTAAATCCTCTATAGACATCAATCTATTTCTCAGGGTCATCTGAAAATTTTCCGAGTTCTAGCTTAATTTGCTTTAAGTCACTGAGAGAAAGAGACCTATGAATGGGAGTGGTCTCATAAGGATTATAATTATACCTGGAGCAAAGATAAGAATTATCTTTTAATGCAAAGAAAATTTTAACATACTGCAGCTCTAACCATTTTTCCTCTTTTTTACAATATGATTTTAGTTGCAAAAGAACATCATAATACTTCCCTCTGTATTCCACTTTGGCTCTAGGGGATAGGTAGGCCACTCACTCTTGGAGAGAAATACCAATTGACTCTTTTTTAATATGGAGGGTTGAACATCTTCCAGTGCTTAAGGATGCATTCCAAAGCAGAAAGAAGCTTTGGCATTGTGTTGCCCATTTCTCTGTTCCGTGATCTCGGTGGATGACCTCCAAAAGATATAGGTAAATGAAACTCCCAACCTACTATGTCCGCGAGCTCATGTTCTCTAAAATTGAAGAATGAATTTTAGGAACAACAGAAGTGAAGAGTAAATTTATTGAGAGAAAGAAAGCTTCTGTCTGAAGAAAGACAGAAGGGGGTCCCGAGCAGGTTACCCCTCTTTCAATTATTTGGTTATGACTTTTGAAAATGAAAATGTTTTATGTGATTTTTTTAATCTGCAAGTTAATTTCATATTTTCTTTGCTGAACAGAAGTCTGGTTACATTTTGGCATCTTTTCAAAATCACCTGAACATTTGTGGATTTACACTTATATGTATGACATTTTCTTCATGCTAGTTTAGAAGTCATTTTTTATACATTCTTCTACAATTTACAGTTTACTACATAGTTTATTCTTATATCTCTATGCAATACACCTGTTAATGTTGAAAATGTAATGTTAATTTACTTAGCTTCTAAAATGCACAGTTTATCATCATAAGTGGATGATCCATCACCTCTTCCTCTTGACTCCTGTTGCCAGCCATCAAATCTCAGTTTAGAATAACTGAAAAATATTTTTTGATGTTTTGATAAATTTTGTATCTCTCTGTGGTGTTATGTTTAGAATTAAAGGACCATAGTTGTCCTGTATCCCAAGAAACGGCAAGGGAAACTTTTTTTTTTATGTGAAATTTAAAAAATATAGTGCCACCTTTGTTTTTCAGAAGGGCTTCCAGAAGATTTCAGTCACATTTATAGTTGATTCCCTGGTGCTATATATGTAAGTTTTGTAAAGCATATAATATGAAGAATTTAGAGTATATGATATCATCGATCTAACTCTATACATTATCAGCTCCATATTCAGATCCTCCTCTGCAGTTGTTTCTTTTGATTATTTGAGACAGGGAGAGAAATGACACAGGTGATGTTCAAGTCATTATGTAGCCCAGACTGACAAAGTGCTTGTGGTGATCTTCCTGCTTCAGACTCCCAAGGGTTGGGATTACAGGCCTGTGCCCTATGCCTGGCTATAGAAATTTAATTGTGTGTAAAATTTTCTTTAAGAATAAGTTGCAGATGTTAAAAAAGAATTTCTTTATAAGTTTATATGAAGATGTATATGTAAATGCTTGGAAGTATATGAGTATTTCTAGAACTTAATAAAATCCCTCCTTTCCAGTCATAAGAGGAGGATTTTCTTCTATGAAAATGGGCACAATTTGAGAAAAGGAGCAGAGTGCAATGTCTGTATCTCCTTTCAAGGCTGATATTATATGTTAATACAAAAAAATTGATGAAAGTTCAGTCTTCTAATTAAATTTGTTTTTGTTTGTGTCTTTTGTAACATGGTCTCATTAATTAGTGCTTGCACAGTTGAAATCGCTGAATAACCACCCTTTGTCTTGAACTTGCTACAATTCCCTCCCTCAGTCTACTGAGTGCTTGGATTTCCACCACGCATGGCTAATTCAATATATTTTTCAAAGTAGTTTGTTTCCTAAAATGTCCATTAAATTCACGTGCAATATGTAAATTCTGGCACATTTATTTCGGTTATTTATGAGGTTTTTTGAGGGGGGATGTGAGTACCAGGAATGTAACTCACAGTCTCCTGGATGCCAGGCAGGTGTTTGTGCTGCTGAGCTAAATCAGGGTTTTTTGGTTTTTTTTTTTTTTAACTTCTACTAAGTTAAAAAGTGTAAACAAAGATGTTTTGGTTCAATGTTGCTAATTCTGGAGTAAGACTAAAACAATGACAAACAATTTCAAAGTTTATAGTGCGTATTGATACAAACCAATAAGAGCAAAACAAATCCTGTTTGTATATTAGACTTGAACTAAGAATTATAGTTACTAAGCCAATGGAGAAAAGCCAGTATTTCTTTGAGCAAGCTTAGTTTTGTCAGAAAAGTATGTCAAGTAAATCCTTCAGAGTCACCTCTTTTAAATTGATGTGAACCACCATTTGGGAAAAAGCTCACAATTTATAAATGCTTTGACCAAAAATTATGATTTAGTAATAGCTTGCATATTTTTAAGCACATGTATAGAACTGTAATTTTGAATATGCAAAAATTAATGTCCATTTTACCATCTAAGAACGTAGTTCTCCGGAAAGATCATCATATCCCAGAGGCTATGTCTTTTGTCACTTACACAGCTATAAGCAATACACAAAACAGTAATGTAACAAAAACAGTTTAGTTACTTTCACAGAATGTTAACAATGATGACTGATTGTATTATGCTTGAGAAATTACATTTTCAAAAATCAGGAAAATTATGTAAAAGTAGTTTGCACAACCAGAAATATGAAAGATATTTCAAAGCAATTATCTAAATACATAGGAATTTTGTAAGTTTTTTGTTTGTTTGTTTGTTTGTTTGTTATTTTGACACAGAATCACACTATGTAGTTCAATGCAGCCCAGTCCACACTGGGCTCAAACTTGTGGTGATCTTCCTCCCTTATCCTCCCAAGTCCTGGAATTAGTGACATGTGCAACCACATCCTGCTGAGACTTAAATTGTTTTTAAAATTTTTTTTCTAAAAAGACTGGAAAATGCTAGAACTTATTTGGAAAATTTAAAACCTCTTTTTAAAATTCTTTTCTACATTTTCTAAAGAACAGATCCATACTTAAAGCCTTACTTTCTCTTAACAAAACATTATCATTCTCCATGTTTTAATTTTTAAAAGGTTTTTAGAACACATTCTCTAATTAGAAATGTTTTAACTGGACTTACACTGTCAAACTGTATTATCCATAATAAAAAAAAATGATTTTCATGTTATAATAAAATTATGACACCCCCACACATAGATTATCAGTTATTCCAAAACCTGTCATTAATACCTACTTGTCCCAAACTGTGTCACATCTAGACATGAACACTGTAATCTACAAAAGAGCATATTACAGACTTGAGATGGAAAAACTGCATAATGTTTTATTTTTAATCCTTATATAAGGTTTTCTGGGAAAAAATGATTTTTTAATGCCTCATTTTCGGTTCTTAATCAAAGAGTAAAAAGAAGAGCAGTTTATGCATTAGAGGAACAAACAAGCCTTTTTAGCACCTCTTACAACTATTTATATGAAGCCATATAAACAAACCCAATAATGACCTGATAAGCCACACCTATTATCCATTTTGAGCAAGTTTTTAAAAATTATTTTTAGGGTATTAAATGAGATGTGTTTAATAAATTATTAACTACAATATCTTGAAATGATGACCAGACATAACCTCCAGTCAATTGGAAACTCATTCTTTGTTTTTTTTCTTCTTTCTAGTTAGAAAGATTTTTTTAATTTTAATTTTTTCCCTTTATATGAGTTTTATTTTTTATGAAAAAAAGGAAAAACAGATTTTCATAACAAAATAACAGAATAATGGCAGTTAATACATGGTACATTGCGGCGCCCTTTTCTGTCCATGCCACGTCATAGTCCATCCACGCCTTGTGACAATCGCTTCTCCAGGAAAAGGACGCCACATGTGGGAATTGGGCGCGGGGATCTTGAAATGTTTTGTACTGATAATTGTAATTTGTGTAATTCACATGTGTATGTTTTTATGTAATGCTCAATATGGAGTCGAGGGTGGAGACTCCAGGGGGGTTGCTGGAGGCCCTCTAGATAACCCCTTTGTGAGGACTGGTTGTGGGGTTTTGCCTTCTGTGAGTAGTATGAGAGAGTTTATACAAAAGCTTTAAATGAAAGAGCTCATGGAGGAGGATTTACAAAATTCCTGTGA
>PVLA01008530.1:0-87387 GCA_004027455.1 Hydrochoerus hydrochaeris | reverse complement strand
CAGGTGATGTGTAGGCGTGAGGATACCTGTTGGGTGATTTGAGAAATAAAGGCTGGACCGTTATCTGATTGAATACTCGGAGGCAGACCAAACCTTGGGATGATCTCCTGTAACAGGACTTTAGTGACTACATCAGCAGTCTCCCTGGTGGTGGGAAAGGCTTCTATCCATCCTGAAAAGGTACAAACAAAGGTGAGAAGACATTTGAGAGTTTTGTGGCAGGGCACATGTGTAAAACCTGCCAGTCCTGACCAGGGGTGTGTCCACAAAATTGATGAATAGGAAAGGAAGGGGTTGGTATGTGTCCCTGAGGAGATGTTTTACTTTAGAGATGACAGGTGTAAGTTGTTGAGACTTCAGAGTGTCAGTCACACAAAGGAACCCTGGCAATTAGGGTGTAGGGAAGATGGTATAAAAGGCATTTTTAAGATTTACAACTGTAAAGTGAGTGTTGGAAGGAGGTATATCAGAGAGCCTGGTATAAGGGTTTAGCCCCACTGGGTGGATTGGGGTAACAGTGTTATTGATTAACCTAAGGTCTTGTATTAAATGATAAGACCCATCAGGCTTGAGTTACTCGGAGAATTGGAGTATCATAGGGTGAATGGGTAGGTTTAAGAAAACCGTTATCCCTGTAAATGTTTGGGAGCTATGGGATATTAGGGAATACAAGGAAAAACTGAAGGATCCCTAAGTTGAATTAAAATAAACATGGCATGGGTTGCATGGGTGGGATTGGAGGTATCCTAAACTATGGAATCGACCAGGGAAGAAGATCTCCACCCAAACGGGGTGTGGGACATGTTGGAATTACTAGGAAGCCATGGGTAAAGAAGAGAGTCTGGAACCTGCATGGAATAGGCCATGGCTGCATAAGTTGGCCATTATACCCCCTATAGAGACTGAGGACTTAGTATAAGGGCCTGAAAACTCAGGAAGAACACTGTATTTGGCACCTATGTCCACAAATACAGAGAATGTTTTACCTGAAGCTGTGGATCCCAAGCCCCATCAGTCTTCAGCAGCAAGTCCGAGTACATCAGTCATTGATGAATCTGGCAGTAGTGAAATCTCTTGTGAGGGTAAGACCTTAAGAGAATGGCTTATCTGCTCTCTGGCAGCTAGGACATTTGCTCTTCCAATGGCCCTTGAGATTGCAGTTGGGTTGGGGCACTCTCTTGCCCAGTGTCCCTTTTGCTGCCCTTGAAGCATGGTCCAGGAGGGGCCTGGGTAGCTCTGCCTTGTTTTGGCTTTACTGTCTTGGGAGCCCCAAGTGTCACTGCTAAGAGGTCAGATGGTTTTTTTTTTTAATTTTTAATCTCTGTTGTTGAGAACATGAAAAGCCACATTAAGGTCTCCCTGTGGGGTTTGAGGGCCAAGTTTAGCCTTTTGTCTTGGGATCTGGCCCACAGAGGAAGGTATCTGTCCCTTCACAGTCACAAGACATCTGGTTTTTATCTCAGGTAGGTGTATAGCTTAAAGTCTAGAGGAGACAAGGGCAAATAATCAATTAAGTATGCAAGAGTCAAATAATAGAATCAACAGGGTATTTATGAGTATAATTTTAGTATTGGTGTCCCATAAGAAGAGTAAGGATAAGGTCTAGGAAATTTTAGAAATTGACATGTTATTTGTCATACACACATTTAGGTTTTACAATTGAATAAATATCTCCTGTGCTGTTAGAATGTCTAATGCCATCTGATTTTTGAGGATGGGCTGTTTTATTAATTTTACCTTTTTATTTAGGAGAGAGAGATCAGATAAAGTGTTATTTAAATATAGTTAATTATGACTCCAATATGTATCAGATAACTGTTTTCTGGAAAATATCTGGTGGATCTCAACAAAAGGAACCCAAAAGAAATTTATAATTATCTCTTAATCTTAGTTGTTGAACATCTAGAAGATTGATAACAGTATAGTGCAGTAGAAACAGTAAGCTTAACATAAAACATTAAATGGAACTATTATTTTATGTTAACCATGGGTGTTTTTAACATTTGGGCACTGAAGAAATTTGTGACATTGTTTGGACTGTTTACTATTTAAGCATCTCTAAGTATAACATATACATTATATAGATTATGTCAATTTTTGTTTAAAAATTATTATTTGAGTGGTGACCTTGTCTTGGTCTCACCTGAATCTCCTGGCTGGAGCACAAGGAAAAAGGCAGACATCTGGATCTGAAAGAAAACATTTAAGCAATCTTAATTTTACATTTGAGAGCATGAATATACCATCAGATCAGCAGCAATGAATTATCTCAGCCATATGAACTTGTGGTGTCTCCCATAAGGCTATGGAGATTATTGGGGCCTCCAATTAATGAACAAGACTGATTTAAACACCCAGTGGCCACTTTCTTATTCATCAATTGAAGTCCTCTCCAATGTCTCCTCACCTGAAGGGATTTTGTTTAACCAGTTTTAACATTTTAACCAGCTGGCAAACTAGGTGGAAGCATGCTTTTGAAATGTATAACCCAAATAAACCTAGATTAAATAATCTGAAATTGTGAAAGAGGAGAAAAAAATTGTTGAGCTCAAATAAAAGAAATAGCTGTTTACAGAGCAGGCAAATAGACAAATGTAGACAGACAATCTATACAGTATAAACAGACAAAAGATATATAGACTGACAAACGTGTTATAAAATCAGAGTGCACGCAAATATATTTGGCCAACTTGAGCTATGAAAAAATAGATTAGTATGAACCTTTTTGTAGATTAATTTTTTCTTTTTTTAAACTTTATTTTACAAAGAATAAAACAAAAGAGGACAGAACAACACAGATCAGAACAGAACAATGCAAGCAACACAATGCTTCACAACAAGACAATTGGATATCAACAGTAGCTACCATAATGTCTCTTTCTTTGAAATAGTTGAGCATAGCTTCACAAACAATATCAAACATAATAAAATAGAATAAAAGCATTCAAGAGAATGAAACTATTACAAGGCATTCTGAACCAAGTAACAGAAAATGAACAATGGCTACTTATAATGTCTCATTTTCCATACAAAAATTTTTTTAATATTATTATACATATTAAAATACAGTAACACACAACATAATAGAAACAATCAATGGTAATAGAAGAACAGAAGCATAGTAGGACTTCAAAGCCAGATGACATTAAATCACCAATGGCTACCATAATGTCTTGTTTTCTTCAAAGTAGCTGTTCATACCGTCACACATAATAAGGTCAAATAAAACAAAATGAAACAATTCCAACCAATGAATGAAAGCATTACAAGTCTTCAAAGTAATATAATGGGGACCCATGATTACCATAGAACCTTATGTATTCTTACCTTTTCTTACACTAGGGAGACTATGCAGTATTTATACCTGTGAATTGATTTATTTCACCTATGAGTATGGTTTCAAGTTGCATCCATTTATTTATAAATATCTCAATGTGATCATTCTTTATAGCTGAATAGTACTCCTTGTATACAAGTAGCACAATTTTTTAATCCATTCCTCAGTTGATGGGCACTTAGGTTGTTTTCAAGATCTGGCTATGACAAATTGTGCCACTATAAACATGGGTGCACATATATCACTGTGGTATGATATTTTCAGTTCTTCTGGGAATGTGCCTAGGAGTGGAATAGGTGGGTCAAATGGAGCATCCAGTCCCAGGTTTTTGAAGAATCTCCAGACTGACCTCCACAGTGGTTACACCAGTCTACACTCCCACCAACAGTGCAGAAGAGTTCCTTTTTCCCCACAGCCTCTCCAGCATTCACTGTTGGCAGTTTTGTTGATCCTGGCCATTCTTTCTAGGGTGAGATGAAATCTCAGTGTGGTTTTAATTTGCATTTCTCTAATGACCAATAATGATGAACATTTTTTCATATATTTATTTGCCATTTGTATTTCTTCATCTGAGAACTGTGTGTTCATTTCAGATGCCCATTTTTGGATTGGATCTTTGAATTTTGGGGGTCTGATTTTTTTTTAATTCTTCTATAAGTTCTAGATAGAAGTCCTTTGTCTGAGGGACAGTTTGCTAAGATTTTTTTCCCAGTTTGTGGGTTTTCTTTTCACTCTGCTGGAGATTTCTTTTGACATGCAGAAACTCTTTCATAAGATGTGATCCCAGTTATTGATTCTGGGAAGTATTTCCCATGCAGTTTGGTTCTTGTTCATGAATTCTCTACCTACCTCTATGTCTTCCAGATTTTTACCTACTTTGTCTGCCAACAGATTTAGTGTTTCTTCTTTAATATTTAGATCTTTGATCCATTTAGATTTTAGTTTAGTACATGGTAATAGGCATGGATCTAGTTTTAGTTTTCAGCATATGGATAACCAGTTTTTCCAGCACCATTTGTTAAAGAGACTATCATTCTTCTAGTAAACAAGTTTGGCCCCTTTATCAAAGATAAGGTGGTTGAGTGTGTTTGTAGTTGTATCTTCTAATCTAGTCCCACGATCTTCAGGTCAGTTTTTATTCCAGTTCCATGTTGATTTTATTATGGTAGCCTTGCAGTATAACTTCAAGTCAGGGATTGTGATGCCTCCTGCCTTGGCTTTGCTGTTTAGAATTGCCTTTGCTATTCTAGGGCTCTTCTGCTTCCAGATGAATTTTAGGAGTGATTTCTCTAGATCTATGAGGTATGTTAGTAGTATTTTCATTGGGATTGCATTGAACCTGTATAACAATTTTGGGAGAATGGCCATTTTCACAATATTTATTCTTCCTATCCATGAACATGGGATGTCTTTCCATTTTCTGAGGTCTGCTTCGATTTCTGTTTTCAGGGTATTATAATTTTCTCTGTATAGCTCTTTTACTTCTTTCATTAGATTAATTCCTAAGTATTTCATGTTTTTGGATAGTAGTGTGAAGGGTATGGCTTCTCTTATTTCTCTCTCAGTGATTTTGTTGTTAGTGTATAAGAATGCTATTGATTTTTGAGTATTGACTTTGTATCCAGCTACATTACTGAATTTATTTATTATATCTATGAGTCTTTTGATAGAGTTTTGCGGGTCTTCTATGTAGAGTATCATGTCATCTGCAAATAATGACAGTTTAACTTCCTATTTTCCTATCTTTACTCCTTTTATTTCTCTCTTTTGTCTAATTGCTCTGGCTAGTATTTCCAGTACTATGTTGAATAAGAGCAGTGATAAGGGACATCCTTGTGTTGTGCCTGATTTTAAGGTAAAGTCTTTCAGTTTTTGGCCATTTAATATGACACTGGTTGTTGGTTTGTCATAGATGATCTTTATCATATTGAGGTAGAGACCATCTATTCCAATTCTCTGTAAGTTTCTTATCATGATTGGGTGTTTAATCTTATCAAAAGCTTTTTCTGCATCTATAGAAATGATCATGTGATTCTTACTTTTGGCTCTATTGATATGGTGGATTACATTTATTGATTTACATATGTTGAACTATCCCTGCATGCCTGGGATGAATCCCACTTGGTCATGGTGCATAACCTTCTTGACGATTTGCTACATCCTGTTTGCCAATACTTTATTAAGAATTTTTGCATCTATGTTCATTAGGGAGGTTGGCCTATAGTTCTCATTTTTAGTTGGGTATTTCTCAGATTTTGATACTAGAGTAGTATTTGGTTCCAGGAATGTCTTAGGGAGAATTGCTTCCTTTTTGATTTCATTGAACAGCTTGAGGAATGTCGGCATTAAGTCTTCTTTGTATTTCTTGTACAATTCTGCAGTGAATCTATCTGGGCCTGGGTTATTCTTTGTTGGTAAAGACTTAATTACATTTTCAATTTCATTAATACAAATTGGGTTATTCAGCAGTTTTACATCTTCTTGATCCAGCTTTGGTGGTTCATATGCTTCTAAGAGTCTGTCCATTTCTTCTGTGTTATGGAATCTATGAAAGTAGAGGTTTTCAAATTAGGTGTTCATAATCTTCTGTATTTCCACAAGGTCAGTAGTGATTTCACCTTTTTCATTCTGTATTGCATGAATTTGAGTCTTTTCTTTCCTTTTTTAAAGTAGGTGGGCTAGGGGCTTATCAATTTTATTTATTCTTTCAAAGAACCTACTCTTTTATTCATTGATCCTTTGTATTGTTTTCTTAGTCTCGATTGCATTAATTTCTGCTCTGATCCTTATAATTTCCTCCCTTCTTTTGGCTTTGGGCTTGGCTTGCTCTTCTTTTTCTAGCTGTAGTGTCATGTTGTTTATTTGTGTTCATTCTGTTTTCAAAATGTGGGAACTCAGTGCAATAAATTTTCCTCTAAGTATTGCTTTCATTGCATCCACGGATTATAGTATGTTGTATTTATATTTTCATTTGCTTGTAGATATTGTTTAATTTCTGCTTAAATTTCCTCTGTGACCTATTGATTGCTCAAGAGTGTATTATTCAATTTCATGTGTTTGTGGGGTTTTTGCAGTTTTTCTATCATTAATTTCCAGTTTCATGGCACTATGATCTGATAACATGCATGGGATAATTTCAATTCTTTTGAATTTACTTAACTATGTTCTGTGAGCTAATATGTGGTCTATTTTAGAGAATTTCCCATGTACTGCTGAGAAGAATGTATATTCTGATGTTGTTGGATGGAACACTCTGTGTATGTCTATCAAGTCCATTTGTTCACAGGTGTGATTCAGTTCTGTTATTTCTTTGCTGAATTTCTGTCTAGTTGATCTGTCCCTTTGTGTCAATGGCATGCTAAGTTCTCCTGTTATAATTGTGTTATTGCTTATTTGATTTTTCATTTCTGTTAATACTTGCTTTGCATAGCTGGATACTCTGGAATTTGGTGCATATATATCTAAGATTGTTATCTCTTCCTTTTGAAGTTTTCCCCTAACTAGTATGTAGTGACCTTCTTTATCTCTTTGGACATTTCTTGGTTTGAAGTTCACATTGTCTGCAAACAGAATAGCTTGCCCTGCTTTTTTTTTGAGTTCTATTGCATGAAGTATTGCTTTCCATCCTTGGACTTTCAGTCTATGAGTTTCCTTTTGGGTTAGATGGGTTTGCCTGGGGAAGAAGTTCTGTTGCAGCCCTGGGGAGGTTTGGTCTCATTCATCTCTGAATGGCTGAATGGGGGTGGTGCTTGAGTTTGGCGTAGGTGGTAGGTGGACGATTTGGAAGGGTTGGTGGTGGTGGATCAGATGGGTGGAGGGAGGACCTCTTTATCAGGGACATGCTGGGGAATTACCTCTTTTCTTTGGGGCCATTTAAGGTTCTATTCTAGTTGGGTCCTGGGAGAAAACAACTGCTCTGTCCCTTTTTTCCCTCCCAGAGTTGTACCCATGGCGGGAGAAACTCAGCAATTTCTAACCAGGAATATATGTATGGGAACTGGTCAGGGTTGCCAGGTTTTCCAACTACTGCTACCCATATAGCTTGGACCACCTCAGGATCTACAGTTCCCTCTAATGTTCATCTGTTGCAGGCAGCTGAGCTAGGTGGAAATGTTATTGGTAGTCAGACAGTGCTAGACCCTTGAAGAAGCCAGCACCAAGGACCAAATGTCTTGTGATATTGGTGGAGACACCCACATCTTGCTGTGGGCCAGATCTTAGAACAGAAGGCAAAACAAATGCAACCATACCCTTAAGTATAAACCTCAGGGATTAGTTATGGATCACCTTGAGAAACCAGGAGTCACCATCCCAACCCCTTATTGGAAGAGTCACTGATCTGTAAAGAATGATCTCTTGCTACGTGACTTACTTCCACTCTTGTCCCTGATTTGGTCAATTTATCAGAATGATTAAACTTATTGGTTGACCATAGCTCTGTCCCACCTCCTGCCCATCTGTCTTGAAGTTCCCAGTTTTCTCCAATTTAGAACTACCTCACTTCATAGTTTTACTCTATAAAAAACCCTCAAATATACAGAATCTTTGGCAACATACTCAGGGCCTCTTCTGGCTCTATCTTAGAGAGAAGCTTTCTTTCTCTCAATAAATACTACTGCTCTTAACCTCTGTTGTTCCTAAAATTTGTTCTTTGATTTTAGAGAACACAAATTCATACTGGACATATAATAGGTTGGAAATTTCATTCCTCTACATCAGGATGGGCAGAAGGGTTTCAGTACCATCTAGAATTATGTGAGCCATTTGGGATATGAAGTCATTCTTGTTGTACCCCAAAAGGCTGCACTCCAAAATAAAATAAAAATTGTAAAAATGCAAATAGAATAAAAAGGCCAAGATGTCTTGGGGGCGGAAGAACAGAGCACTTTATTATTTAGGCTGGTATGCAGTGACACAGAGTGAGGGTGGAATTTACACTGCTGTGCAACTGGGCTAAGACTTAGGGGAGGTTTATAAAGGGAAAAAACCACAAAAGTGTGGAGGGGCCCACACCTGTGCATTCCTGAGGAAATGGGACATCCTGTTTTCTCCTTTTTAAAGGTCAAATGGCATGGCACATACAGAGCAGAATGGTGGCTCTTAGAGTTAGAGTACAACATTCCCCACTGATTTTTGTCAGTGAGCCAAATCATTGGCTCATACCTGAATCTACGGATATTAGCTCTTAACACTGGGTAGCTAAGATCATCAGCTTGACAGCCTGTATTTGGCCTTTTACATAAGATACCAGTTTACTTATGATACAGGGACTGATAGTTACACCAACTAAAAGCACTATTAGGGGTCGTATGGCTGCTGATATGAGGGTTGAACAACCATGTGGAGAATGAGAACCGATGTTCAAACCAATTTTTTTCTGCCAGTTGAGCTTGTTCCCTTTCCTGTAGGTGTTTCTTAAGGGCAGCCATATTTTGTGTTATGACTCCGGAGTGGTTTGTTGCCTGGGGGCAACAGCTTCCCCCAGGGCTAGACAGAGGCCTCCTTCTTTTAGAAAAAGAAGATCTAATCCTCCTCGGTTTTGTAACACCATCTCAGCTAGGGAGTTTAAGGAGTCGTCCAATTTTGACACCTAGTCACCTAGCTTGCTAGGTCACAATTAATGACATTAGTGAGGTGTCCATAGTTTTGGTCTCCCACCACTAAACTAGATATTCCCAATCCCAATGACCCCGCCACCCCAATCCCCAGAAACACAGGGATGAGCACAGGGTTTCTCTTTAAACAAAGTTGGCCTTCCAAGCCTTCCCTAGGGAGAATGTGACTTCTTCCATTGTCTCCCAAATACCAATAGACCTGGGGCAAAATGTGAACTAAAATACATAGCCCAGGGCTCTGGGTGAATATGTGGTGCATAGAACATGGAGTTATACCAGACGTGCAGCAAACCAAGTCCCATTGGGTGCAATTAGGTGCTGATTAGCAGGATAAGTGTAGTTACGAACCTGAATGAAGACATTTCTGTTGCAGAGGGAAGCATAAGGGGAAATATGCATGGAATAGGAGGCTGAATGAACACAAGTTCCTGGCTTCCCTTGGGCATTGTCTAGAGTGAGCAAAGGTCTAATGCCCCACCAACAAGTGGGGTCATCTGAGGAAGAATTAGACAGCTCTGAATCAGTGACTACTATAGGGGTGCCAGTATAAAAAGGAGGTCAGGCAGGGAGGCATAACCAACAATCAGTAGTTAGGTCAGGAGTACTATAGTTAAGGAACTGAAAGGCCATGTCCAAGGGTGAAAAAGGGTCTGAAGGTGGCAGTGTGACTGGCTGTGGGATAATGGCAGAGAAATCTGTCATTTGGTTTTTGTGGCCAGTCACATCCAGCTGGGGTTGTGGAGCTGATGGGGCAGTTGATGGATCCAGGGTCCAAGTCCTGGGAACCGGAGGAAGAGAACGAGGTGCTAAAGGCCCTATGGGTTGAATAGGGGCCTGTTGAGAAGGGCCAGGTATAAACTGTATGGTAAAGGCATTACCAGGGTTGTGCCCATAGGTCCACAACCTAATTCCATAATGCAGCCCTTGTTTCCAGATGTTACTAGTGGGAAAGTTGGTCTAAGCGTCATTAAATTTCACTGGTTAAGAGTACAATTAGAAGAGTTGGTCCGAGTTAGACAGAGGTGCTCATCCGCATTTACCCCATTCCAGTTTGATATATTGACACATTTCTAAGAGTAGCAGAAAAATTCCTTTTTGGGGGAGGATGAGCAGTATTGTGAATTACGAGCATCAGGCTCCCCATGCTGGTGTTGGGTCTTAGGGCAAAGATGCCATAGTATGGGCTGTAACCTTTTCTGATTATCTAGGTTGCCACAATAATAATCGGGCTCAGGGTGCGAGCTCTGGGTAAGCACCCATTTAAGTAGTCGGGAGCCATTGGAGGGAGCCCTATTTAGTAGAATACTGAGGTCTAAGGTTACAGCACCATGGACAGTTGCATTAGTTGTCAACATCTCACCAGTATTATCGTCAATTATTAACCAGGTTCCATGAACAGGATTGTGAGTGGGAGCTCATGGGGCTCCCAGTGGGATGCTACAAACAAGCAACAATATTAGGAACATTTGGTTATCTTAAGCTTTAACGGGCCCTTAGAGGGCTGCACAGTCCACTTATCTAGAGTGTAGCTTTTGTCAGATGTTGGCACTGGCTTGATGATTGAGTGATTGATCCAGGTGGTCTTTCCAGCGCCTTTGACAGCAGCTGGGGTGCTGAGGACTACTGTACAGGGTCCTTCCCAACAAGGCTCAAGGGATTCTCTGTGGTATCGCCTGAGGAGGACTAATGCTCCTGGCTCAAAGGCGGGGCAGCTATTCCCTGGCGTGGTCTCAAATGAGGAGTGGTGTTGCTTGAACAAATGGTGTACTGCAGTCAGAATGGGCTGAAGAGCCTGTAGGGACTTAATAAGGTCCTGATTAGAGAGGTCAGCTAATTTCTCTTCGGAGATTTTGGGGATGAGAGGTGGAAGCCTCCCATAAAGGACTTCAAAAGGGGTAATTCCAGCAATATAAGGAGTACAATGCATGCACAAGAGGGCAAAAGGAAGGAGACTCACCCAGTTTTTGCCAGTTTCCAAGGCCATTTTGGTTATTACTGTTTTTATAGTTTGGTTCATTTTTTCTACTTGTCCTGAACTTTGAGGCTGGTAAGCACAATGAAGTTTTCAATCGATCTGTAAAGCCTGAGTTAATTTTTGGGTCACTTGGGCTATGAAACCTGGGCCATTATCAGACCCAATAGACAAAGGCAAGTTGAATCTGTGTATAATCTCATATAAGAGATTTTTTACTACTATGAGAGCTGACTCTGACCTGGTAGGGTATGCTTCTACCCAGCCAGTGAAAGTGTCTACCATTACCAACCAATATTTATGTCCTTGTAGCCCTGGCTTTCCCATTTCAGTAAAGTCTATTTCCCAATGTTCTCCTGGCATGGTTCCTCGAAAATGCTTTGTCTCAATCAGCAGTTGTCATTCGCATTTACCAGTTGGCCTTGTGAGCACCCAAGGCTTGAAGCTTGGGTAAGCCTTGACAATTGAGGAATAAAATATCATTCCCAGAAGAGATCACCCAGTTTTGATCCTCCCAAATGAGCTGACCTATGAGCCTGCTGAATAAGTTCCCTCCCGAGTGCCTCTGGCTATAGGACTGGCTTGTCAGGAAGCTGATACCAGCCTCCAGGGATATTAGGCTTGGCTTCGAGCTGGGTTGCTAGATGGAGGTCCTTTTGAGTATACACAGGTTCTGACAAAGTGGGGGAGATCAACAATAATGTCTGGGCCTTCTTGATCCCCACTGATTTTGTAGCTGCCTTTTGGGCTTTGGCATCTGTCAAGTTGTTTCCCCTTATAACAGGATCATCTCCTGCTTGATGTGCCCTAAAATGTATAATTGCAACCTTTTCTGGCATCCAGATGGCAGCCAGTACATCAAGTATCTGGGGGGCATTCTTGATCATTTGTCCCCCAGAGGTCAATAGGCCCTGTTCTTGATAAATGGTCCCATGGACATGGGCCATTGCAAATGCATATCTGCTGTCAGTATAGATATTGACCCGCTTCCCTTCTGTCAGTTTGAGATCCTCAGTGAGAGCAATAAGCTCAGCCTTTTGAGCGGATGTACCTGGCTCCAGGGGTTGCTCCCACAAAACTTGGGATTCAGTAGTAACCGTTGCACCCATGATTGATATAGCTACTCCCATCAGAGAAGTACGAGGGGGCCTCAGGCAAGGGCTCATCAGTCAAATCTGGTCAGAGACTTTGGAGGTGAACAATTACCTCAGAACAGTCATGGAGAGGTGTGGAAATATCATCATCAGGCAGCAATGTAGCAGGATTCAAAGCTGCAATGGTCTTGTAACCAATGGAGGCAGGGTCTAGAAGTAGGGCCTGATAATGCATAATCCTTGCATTGGACAGCCATCAGCTCGGCGGGGCCTTGATTAGAGTTTCCAGCGAGTGTGAGGAAGCAACAGTAAGCTTTTGTCCAAAAGTCCACTTTTGAGCCTCCTTTACCAATAAGGCCACTGCAGCTACTATTCGCAGACAGGGAGGCTACCCAGTGGCCACATTATCAAATCTCTTGGAGAGATAGGCCACTGGACATTGCCAAGGTCCCAAGTTTTGAGTTAATACTCCTTTAGCTATGTGCGTTTTTTTTTTATCAACATAGAGAGAGAAGGGCTTGTGTAAGTCAGGCAAAGCCAGTGCAGGTGCTTCAGTGAGGGCCTACTTGAGCTGATTGAAAGCCTGATCTTGAGTCTCAGTCCATTTTAGGGGGTTCCCTTTAAAGCATAATAGAGAGGTTTTGCCTCCTCTGTAAAATTAATGATCCAAAGCCTGCAATACCTTACAGCTCCCAACAATTCTTGCACCTGTTATTTTTTTTTTGTTTTGGGAACAGGTATGTCTGTAAGATAGCCTCTATTCATTGAGAGGACAGAGTCCTTTTTCCTTCATGAATTTGGTACCCCAATTAGGTTACACACTGCTAACAGAGCCTTTTTAGCAGAAACTTTATATCCTAGCTTACTTAGAGTCCACAGAAGGGCCTCAGTGGCACTTATACATTTCTCATTAGAATCAGTGGCTATCAGGAGGTCATCAACATACTGCAACAGTGTTACATTCGGGTACTCCTCTCTGTAGTTCATAAGATCTCTAACAAGGGCCTCATCAAATAGGGTGGGTGCATTTTTAAATCCCTGAGGTAGGCATGTCCAAGTTAGTTGCTCAGACACTCCTGACACAGGATCAGTCTATTCAAAGGCAAAAATAGGTTGGCTTACCAGAACGATGGGCAGAGTGAAGAGAGGGTCCTTCAGGTCCAGTACTGAGTACCAAGATTGATCTGGGCTCAGCAGGCTTAGAAACATATAGGGGTTGGGCACAGTAGGGTGCAGAGCAATGACTCATTTGTTTACCTCTCAGAGATCCTGCACTGGTCAGTAATCTTGGGTTCTAGGCTTTTGGACAGGCAATAATGGAGTATTCCAGGAAGAGACACAAAGTTTTAAGATATTATATTCTTTTAGCCTTGCTATATGCTTAGCAATGCCTTGGTGTGCCTGCAGACTTATAGGATATGGCTTTAGCCAGATTGGGGTTGCCTGCGGGAGGAGTTCTATGACTAAGGGAATCTGATGTACTGCTAGGAATGGTGGATTATCTTCTGCCCAGATGTTAGGGATCTCCTTTTTCGAGTGGTGCAGAAAGCTGTCATTACCTAACACCTTAGGTTCTTCTAGCAAGAGGTGTCCTTCCCCCTCAGGATAGAGGGCATACACCTTTGTGCTATGGATTTCATCAGGTGCTTCTGAGCCTAGTGTCATGGTTGGAGCCACTGCTTCAAAACTGAGTTGGACCTTTAGTTTGTGTAAAAGGTCCCACCCTAAAAGGGGATCTGGACACTCCGGCACCCAGAGAAACTCATCAGAGATAGTCTTCTGTCCAGGTCTGGCAAGCCAGGCTTGCAGATTCGGATAGACCTTTTCAGTACCAGTGGCTCCTAATACTTTCAGCTTCTTTTTGTCAGAATCCCTAATGGCTGTATCAAAACAGAATGAGCTGCTCCTGAGTCTACCAGAAAATCAATGGGTTGCCCCCCCACTTGTAAGGTTAGCCTGGGCTCTAGGGGTGCAGCAGATCACTGACCCCCTCAATTTGGGATAATAGAATCTTTGCATCTTTTTCTCTTTTTTCACTTTTAGTCTGGGGCAATTTCTATGCCAATGTCCCATTTCTCTGCAATAAGCACATTGGTTCTTATCTAGTGGGGGGTGCTCCTTGCCTCTTTTGTCATCCTTGTCATTGCTATCTGGAGGCATAACTCTTGCACTTAAGATTTCCAGCACCTTAGTTACCTTTTCACCATTGATCTCCTGCCAGCTCTCCCAATTATCAAATACTTTATGAGTAATTTCTACAAGCTGACTAAGGGGTATCCCTTCAAATCCCTCAAGCTTTTGCAACTTTTTTTTAACATCTGGGGCTGATTGAGTAACAAAGGCAATGTTAATGGGCCTTGCATTCTCAGGTGCAACTGGGTCTATGGGTGTATAAGTACGATAGGCCTCCAATAACTGCTCCAGATAACCTGATGGAGATTCATTAGCCAATTGTCTTACGTCTGAAACCTTGAACAAGTTTGTTGGTCTCTTGGTTGCACCTCTGAGGGCTCTAAGGAACAACTGGCAATACTGGGCTAAAGCCTCCTTAACTTCCCTGGTGTTGGGGTTCCAGTCAGGTCGAGACAAAGGGAAATTCTGGTTCAGGCGATCTGGGTCCGAGGACAAATTTCCATCTGGATCCAGCACTGCCCTTCGTCCCAATGCCCAAATGGGCTTTTTCTCCTCTGCAGTGAATAACACCTGCAGTGTCTGCTGACAATCATCCCAGGTAGGACGATGGGTGGAAAAAATGGATTCTATTAAAGTAATGATACCTTGGGGGTCTTTGGAGAAGGATGGGTTTTGCCCTTTCCAATTATATAGGTCAGAAGTAGAGAAAGGAATATAAACAAAAATGGGGGCTTCAGGATTTATAGAGTTGGGCATCTCCCACAAGGGGCAAAGTGTGGGAGTGGGGGCTGTGGAGGAGGAGTCTGGTGACTCCGGGTGTGGTCGGCTCCTGATCCAGATAGGGCTCGGCAGATGATGATGAGGTTCTTCTTCTTCCAGCAGTGCTGGTGGTGCCAGGGGCGAAGCTGACAGGTGTTAAGTGGCTGATAGCAGCTCCTCCACATCTCCCTCCAGTAGGACCAGTCGGGCAGGTGGTTTAGGCTTCGATTTTTCTCTTAGCAGTGTCATCAACAGAGGGTTACTGGGCTGCTGCCTGGAAACCTTAAGAAACTTTTTTAACTAGGGAGGAGAATCAAAAATAAGATCAATCCAAATCTGTATATAGACAATTTGGTCAGGATGAGTCATAGCGCCGAAGACATATCTCTGGACTGCCTCAGCAATAGCCATGTCAAAGCTACCAACAGATGGCCATTCAGGGGCTCCGTAAGGCCACTCCAAGGAAGCGAGCATGCAAAGTCTCCCGGGATGAACAGGTTCTCAATATCCCTGGGCTCTTTGCTTCAATTCCTTAAAATGATTAAGAACTAGAGTTAGAGGAGTTAAAGGCACAGATGAAGATCCTTGTCCCATGGTGACTAGTAAGAAAATGGTTGGTTAAGTATACACACAATAAAACAACACAAGAGACACAAAAAAACACCAACAATGCACACACACCCTCTTCTGTCCCCTCTCAAGCATCCTAGAAGTAAATACCAGTGAAATTCCCTAGGCAGCATTAGATCTGGAATGGAGTCGAGCAAAAAGCAGTTCCTGGTTCACAAACTACAAATGGGTAAATTCCAATACCAGGTGGTACAAATTACAAATGGGTAAATACCCGACCATAGCAACAGGCAAAATGCCCCCAAATCTGAAGGGTGTCCCACTCCAGTGCAGAAAGAGCACTCAGGCTCCTCTGCCAAAAGCAAATGCGCACCAAAATACAAAAGAACCAAGGAAAAGTATACATAAAAAAGACACTTACAGAGTACCAACCCAATGAAATGACTTGAGAAAAGAAAAAGGGGGGCCCTTTTGTGAGTCCTTGGGGTTAATCTTGGATGAGCCTCCAAATGTTGTACCCCAAAAGGCTGCACCCCAAAATAAAATGAAAATTGTAAAAAGGCAAAAAGAATAAAAAGGCCAAGATGTCTCAGAGGGAAAAGAAGAGAGCACTTTATTATTTAGGCTGGTATCCAGTGACACAGAGTGAAGGTGGAATTTACACTACTGTGCGACCAGGCTAAGATTTAGGGGTGGTTTATAAAGGGGAAAAAACCGCAAAGATGTGGGGGGCCCACAATGCACAGTTGTGCATTCCTGAGGAAATGGGACATCCTATTTTCTTCTTTTTAAAAATCAAGGGGTGTGGCACATACAGAACAGAATGGTGGCACTAAGAGATAGAGTACAACAATTCTGAGGCTTCTTTTTGAGCCAACATAAAGTTGAAGGTTTTGAACTATCTGTCTACAACAATCAAAGTTTGGATTAAGAGATCTCAACAGAATAGCGACAGTGGTGATACGTTTGAGGAACCTGGTTGTAAACTGTTCAAAAATAAACGTGCTTGTGCTACTTTATAGCTCTCTAGAAAAGCTTTAGTTACATGTGACTTGAAAAGCAGTGACTTTACTGATACACCATGGCTGGCAAAACTGAAATCACACTCTGATTTTGTGGCACTATGCTTAAGAGTATTCTTTTTTTATTTTATGTTATTTAAAGAGAAAAAAACAAAACAGAAAAAGGGGTAGAAACAATACAGAATTTCAGAAAAAAAATAAACAGTAAGAAATAACTAGTTGATAAATTACATATTGTCTTCTAGATATAGTTGCTCAAGTTACAAAATTAAAACATACAAACTGGACATTCAAACAGTGAGGCTGCAAACAGTTCTGTTCAATGATCCAGTAAAGACTTAGCAACATGGTTACCAATCCTACACACTTAAACATAAATGCAGTTATGTTTAGAGTGCTAAAGTACTCCTTTAGAGTACTTTCTTTTCCTCCTTTTGCTTTGTAAGTCCATTATCTGTTTAGTTATATCCTGTTTCAGGTTGCTCAGTACCTTACTGACCTGTTTTGTTGTTGTTGTTTACTTTCTAATCACCTTATATTATTCTGTTGTTTGTTTTTGAGTTTCTCCTCATCCATGCCCCATGGATCAGCTTTGGTGGAGTTGGGAGTTTTTTGGAGGTATTTTTTACTTTGTTATCTACTTTTTTTTTTGAAGGTAGCAAAATACAGCAGAACAATACAGAACAAACCCATGCGAGGCAGTACAGTGAAACTGGCACAGAACCTCACAGCAGGTCACCAGGACACCAGCAATAGGCACAATAGTACATCCCATTCTGTTCACATTAGCTGTTCTTTCAATCAGGTAGAGCAAAATGGAAGGAAATATCGAACTTATAAAAACAGAATATTGAATAGAGCAGTACCATTAATCAAAACTGAGCAAAACAGTGATAAAAATATTTGCCTTCCAAGAAATGGTAGAAGGAAATCCCCCTTACTTGCTACACTGCATATGTTCATCCTCCCAAGAGACAGACACTCAGACCTCCGGCTCCCACTTGCTAATGAGGGTGGGGGGAATGGATCGATGGATGATTCTTAGCCCGTGCACTTGCAGGCCCCCAGCCGCTTACCAGGGTGGTGAGCTGGCTGCCTGTTCTCACAGCACTCCAAGTTCCATCATGACGCAGAGCTCAGTATACACTGATCCTTAAGAGGATTCTTAATAAATATTATTCTAAAATAATATTCACAGTGGCTTCTCCTGCTCTTTATTAGATTAGTGACAGTTGCAAGTAAGAAACTTTGCTACCTGAAGTGGGTTCATAAACAACATAGGAATCCAAATAGCCAAATTGATAAATTTGGAATTTGATTAGCTGAGTTCAGTGACCACTCACATAGACCCATTTCAGAGTCTCACCAAGTGGCCCTGAACTGGAAAATTACAAAGCTTTTAAACAGAGGGTCACAAATAGACATCCTGTTGGAAACAATTTAGCTAGAATCTTACATTAATTTTTGGTTGACAACTGTAACCTGCTTCTTTGTTGAGCAGGTTAATTTTTCTCTTGCAGGTGCAGCTCATTCTGATTTTTCCATGGGACTTATACACTGAGTAATTTCCCATTTTCCTGGGTCAAAGACAGGGTACTAGTTAAATGTAGGGCTCATGATGGTATCAGTTATGTCAGGCTACAAACTACCCACTGGTCATAAGCTAGGTGGCTAATATTGATGATGTTTGGGGGTTTAAATTTCCCCCTATTTTTATTTGCCAAAACTTCTCTGCTGAAAATTGACCTTTTGTTATTATTCCTTAACTGGAAAAATGGAGAATTTGACTACAGATGTTTTGCCTTTATGGGGAATATTGTTATTAAACTGGTTTCTTTTTTTATATTAGAAGCCTTGATCAACAGAGCCAGGATAAGACATGTAAACTTCTGACCAGTGATTTATAAATTTCAACACAATGAAAAATGTCTTAAAATGTGGGGCAAGAGGTTTCGAATGGACTAAGACTTATTCAGTTTAGCAAAAAAACAAAAAATGCTTCAAAAAATACTAGTTCATATTAACTTGCAAGCAATCTCCTTTATTTTTCTCTCCTTGTTATAACTTGAAATTTTACCTTTAGATATGCAAATTTAGGATAAAATATTGCTTAAGACTGTAACAAGGGAAATCATGCCAATAATGTAATTTAAAAAGCTGGTAAATGCTAAATTTTTGTTTTATGTGTGTTGGCATCAAAGTGTGTATTATATGTTGTATCCTATGTGTGTACTTATGTTTGTATATTGTTTAGATGGTACCAGGTAATTTAAAAATAAAATCACTCAGTAAGTAAAAAAGCATAAATTCAAATGCCTTTTTGTTCACATGATTTAAGGGAATGTTTTAAAAGATGTATTAAAAATGTCCTCAACTGTAAACAAGAATTTTGCTTGTGTTAGCTGATCAGAATTATATATTAGGTATCTGACTTTAGGAAAAATTTCAGATTTCAAAGTGCTATAAAAATTAAAGAACATAAAAGGGCTATAAATAATTTTTTGAGTCTGTTAGAAGACTTATAGACTCTTGGGAATAAGAATTATTTGAACACCACAATTATGTAAATATAGCACTGGCTGGGCATTCTCTGATTTAAAAGTTAAAATTATTTAGCTTGTCAGAAAATGTTATGTCAATATAGAGGGTGCTTATAATAATAAACAGAATCAGAAGTTCAGTTAGACAACAGACATCCCATATGGTTTTTACAGTAGAGAAGTGAAAGCAGTTAAAAGTTTGTTAGATACTATCTAGTGAAGGTTCATTTGAGAGCTTTCCTAGTAAGTCTGTGTGAAAGAATAGTTGGTCTAATGCATTAACATGTGTCTGACTAAACATTGTTTGGCCATGGTGTGTGTTTTCCTACTTTCCTTGTAATGAGATAGAAAATTAGGGCATGACAAAAGCTGGCCAGGGAAGTAGATGTAACCTGTTAATTACAAGATTCCAGACACAGGCAAAGAGCTGTTCTGAAAGCCCATGTGAACTTCTCAGCAGAGCTTGGGCAGGTTTCCCTAGAATGGCCAAGATTTGACATCAGTCTAAGGAGTGGGATTCCAGCACCCCCTCTCAGGACTGTACAAACCATGCAGGCCCCAGGAAGAGAAAAGTCTGATCCTTTTAATAAGTTTCAGAGTAACTATTCTAGAAAGACAGCTTATGAAATTGGAGACTTCTCAAACTATCTCATTTTTTAAAATGAGCTTTAACAAATAAGTGATTTTGAGGATTGTATCTGCTCATTTTAAGATATTCTAAAGTTAATAATCTGTATAGATGAAACTTGTTTAATATTCTAGTAATGGTTGTTTTTCTTTTTAAAAAGAAACCATTTGTAGTAGAGTTAACAACTATAATTTACCTGGTCTGCTGGTGAATTTGCTTATGCTGCCTGCTGCTGACGGTTTTAAGAGATGCTGAAAGGCTTGCTTGCTTTCTGTTATAGATAAAGTTATTATTTTACTATCTACTCTTTCGTTAAATTAAGTACTTAAGTTGAGTTTTTAAAATCACTTTGGTACTGAAAAGTCTTATAAGATTCAGAAACAAAGGTTTTTGACCTTTTCCCAACTCAAGTATATGTTTTTTGCTAGATGTCTAGTGCTTACCTTAATATGTGACATGGTTTGGGACACATAAGAATAATAACAGAAGTTTTAAAATGACTGATAACCAATGCTTAGGGTGGCATAATTTTGTAATAATGTAACAGTTATGTTTCTGCTGTAATTTAATCATATACAGTCATGGTATAATTTTTCTAATTAGACACAGTTGTTCAAAAAATTTTTTTAAAGTTGTAATACACACAGATAGTGTCAGATTCTGTTTGGAACAATAAGGCTTAGGATTTTGATTTGTTCTTACTAAAATTTGCAACAAAACTGTAAAAAGTAGATTTTAAATTTGTCAAAATAATTTCTTGTGTTCTCTACACTGTCATTAGAATTAAATGTTTAAAAAAGTAAGTTTTAGAAAATTCATTTGCTTACTTATCTGTTTAGTTTTATAATTCTAGTTATGTAAACTACTATTATTCAATCTTTTTTATTTTGAAAAGCACAATTGTTCTGGTATAATATAATCAATTATGATTGTTGCCTTAATATACTGTAAAAGTTACTAAAGTGTTTTTGTCTAAATTACTTTGTATATTTCTTATAGTTATATAATAGGCAAAAGTCATATTCTTCTTGGTCATAAGAGACAGTCTTGCTCAAAAATATATGTCCTTAGTAAAATAGGCATTAATTTTCACACACTGTCCTAGAAAGTGTTTATAATTCTGTATGTGTACCTACAGCATCCAAAAGATTTTACTGAACTGTAATTCTTGGTCTTGGCAGTAGTAAATTGTATGGTTTCTTGGTAATTCAAATCAGTTTACAAAAAAAAGGGAACTCAAATATTTGCTTGATTTATTGGCAGAGCTAAGCTTATTTTACAGAGACAGTCACTATTGTTCATTAATTTGGTCACTGTCTTTCTTAGTTCAAGTCTACTGCACAGACTAAATTTGCTTTGCTCTTTTGGATTTGCTTTATATCTGATTATAAATTTTGTAACTATTGCTCATCAAAGTGGTGCCCACTCTAAAAGAGCTAAAATTAGACCCGCAGCACATATTTGGCAAGAAAGGTTTTTACAACACTGACTGCAATCACCTGTCACATCCCACGTAATGGGAGACATGTTCTGACTGACCCTCACTGGGGAAAGGCTGCACGTGGTTAACTGGCAGTGTCTTTAGGAGAAAAAATCATATTCAGGGACAAGGGGGAATGCATCAAAGACTCTTCTGTATGTCAACCCACCAAAGTAATACAACCGCAGAGGTTGTGAAAGAGGGTTCTTGTACATGGCTGCCTGTCAGCAAACAGCCCTCTCAGTAGGTCTAATGGTTAGCTCTGTCCCGCCCGCCATTCTTTGGTATTTGACTACACAATTTCTAGTGATGCATTTCCTGGTGCAAGCATCTGGCTTTCCTTTGCTTGTGCTGCAGAGACTTTTGATGGAATTCTACAAAATGTAGTGTGAGACAGGCAGCCAGATGATACAGCACCTCAAAGCCCTCTCAATATTAAGGCTAAAATAAGGTAAGAAGGGATTGTGACCAGCCCAGGAAAATGGACCTTTAAAAGTTAGGGTTTCTTTTTTTCTTTTTGAGGTAAACTACTTCCCCAAACTTTCTTCTGACAGAGTATGTAGATGCCAGCTTCCAGAGGTCAGGAGCTTGGCTTCCTTTCCCTAGAAAGAGGCGGGTGAGCCAATGATGCCTAGAAGTGCTAAAGCAAGTGTGAAGATCGGCAATGTTTCCTGCTCCCTTCTGTTCCTTACTAGAAAAGACTTTGGCTCACCAGTAAGTGGTGAAATGGTGATTTGAGCAAAATAGACCCCTCTCTCTCCTTGGAGCTAGCTTTGAACCAACACTCTTCCATTTTTACCCAAATATATGGCCTCCTTTCATTTGGTCAGTAGCAAGCAGATGAACCTGAGGGTATGAGCCCAAGTGACTGATAACAAAGAGAATCTGTAGGCTTAAGAAAAGCCAGCACAACAGAGTGGCCATGTGGGCTTCACTAGCAAGGTCTTGAGGGTGATATTGCAAAAGCCCTACCATCTTGTGTCCTGGATTCCCAGCATGGAGCCATAAGATCTAAGGTTCATCCTGCAAGGTCTAGCTTTGGTCTGATCCTTTTATTCTGTGCTCTTATTCTTCCCTTTGGGATGGGGATGTTTATCTTGTGCCACTGTATCCTGGATTACTTACCAGTGCCTTTGATGTTTATAAGGCTCAGAGTTGAGTTTGTCTTGAATTTCAGAAAAGATTTTGGACTAGAACTTTAATACCATATTGTCCCCTAGTGTAAGAAGTGGAAAGAGTAAATAAGATACAAAATCTTCAATAAATATTGTAAAAGGGTAAGAAACTTCTCAAAGAGAAAAAAGAAACAACAGGGAAAAAGTGAAAATAAGGAAGAGAAATGAAATAAAATATAAATTCATATATATACACTTAAGATTACTAAGATGATTGTACTACTAATTCTATTAGTTCTTGGAGCAAAACAGATAACATCCTTAGGATTAGATCAATTTTTATGACTATATCTGCTAATTCAAATAAGACTTTGAAGTTAACCATGAAAAACAACAAAAATTGTTATGTTCCTATCACCTTCTTTTGAAAGCCTACATTGTTATTATTTTGGGCTCTTAGATACAGCTATTTATTTGTTGTTTTGTTTTTTCCTCTAATACAAAAAGGGTATATGTACATGTATAGGCTTATATATGCCTAGAACTTCACCTAAAGAGTTTATAAGAATTGATTTTAGTATATGTGATCATATGAACAACTACATTTTGATTTTCCTATCATTTTGATTCAAAATGCCAATAATGCTTTGGCTCTTGCTTTTGATTGGTTTTAGTTTGTTTTCAATCATTTCATTCCAATATGCATGAAGGTATGGACAGCTATTTTGAAAAAACAAGAGACTTTATGGTAGCCATTATTGACTTCTTAGTGTCTGGTCTTGAAAGCCCTTAAGGCTCTCATTCTTGTGTTTTGATTGCTTTTATACTATTTTAATGTGTATTAACTTACTGTGTGTGAAGGTATGGACAACTACTTTAAAGAAAATGAGAAACATTACGGTAGCCATAATGATTTCCTGCTGTCTTTTTCTGAAATCCTGTGTTATTTTGCATTGTTTTATTCTGTTCTACTTTGTTCTATGTTGTTTTGGTTTGCTTTGTTTTGCTCTCTTTAAAATAAAATTTAAGAAATACACACATACAAAAGAAAAATAATAGAACTCTTGAGACTATGACACTCAGGAAATGACTACATGCATTTTGTATTACCAGATGGGCATAAGATGTTGGATCCAGGGAAGATGGCTTGAGTATGAAATATTCCCTCAAAGGCCATGTGGTTAAGGCTTGATTCCCAGCTAATGGTAAGTTAGGAGATAGTGCCTAGTACAAGGGAGTTAGATCACTAGGGACCTGCCTTTGAACGTGATATAGAGACCTTAGTCATTTTCTCTCTCTGTGCACAATTGTAATACAGCATTAAAACAGGACCTAATCCATCTTATATTCCTATCTTTTTTCTTAAATCTAGTGTCCTTTTTAAGTGAGACCAGTTTCATAACTCATATGACCTGATCCAAAATACACTGACAATCTCAGAATAACAAAATCAGCAAACCACCACCAATGATTGGTGAATGGAGTAAGGAAATATATTTTCTATGTTCCTATTGTACATAAGATACATCCTATTGACTGTGTAGAATTAAAGAACATGAAAAATGAGTCATTTGCCTAAAACTGAATGTACTTTGAGAGCATAATGTTAAGTGAAACAAATCAGACACACTTGGTTTCTCTTAGATGAGAAATATCACTTGGTTTCTCTTATATGAGAAAGCCAAAATATAAGTAAAGAGTAGAAAAAAGATAGCTAAGAGAAAGTGGGGAGATAGATCTTTCTCAAAGGGGAAGAGGATCGAGAGATGGAGGGAGGCAGAGGGACAGGAGGGAAAGGGAATGAAAGTGGGAATTAAGCTGAGATACATACATGCAGCAAATCCACAGCAGGAATGTGAGCATTATATACTGCAAACATGGACTGATAAAAATAGAAAGGATGCTATAAAAATAAACAAATAAATATCAAGTCACCTTTAAAAATCCCTGGGAATTTCCCCTTTATGTGTGGTTTTAGCTTCCATTCTATGTATATTTTACCTCATCTGTCTAAATCTGATTTACTTTGTTAATATTACTATTTACCCTTTTAAACCAAGCATTTTATTATATACATTGTCAAACAGAGAGAAAAGTTCAGAGAATTTTAATATGAAAACTCACACATATAAATTCTATAGTTTGCATTTTAGTATGCTTACATGATCACATATATTTTTATCCACTCAATTCCCTATATATCCATCAATTTATCTCCCTTCTTTATATAAAAAGGGATCAGTACTATTAACTGGTAAAATGTCTCACCATGTATATGTGGATGGTTTTTTAAAATATAAAATGGTAAGAAGTTGATATGGTTCCCAAACTAGATATAGAAAACTCTAGCTTATTTTCCCTGTCCTCTTTGCCTCTGCTGTGTTCAGAGGTAAACACTACAAAATTTCATTTATTTTGTAATGCTTTTAATATAAACCACACATTCTTCTACTTATGTCAGTTTTCTTCTGATTTTCCCTGCCCAATTATGTAGGACCACCTGAAAAAAGCAGAAGAGAAAAGAAGTTCAGCCAACAAATCCATGATGGCTTTTTGAACCTCTTATGTGTGTAAGAATTGACATTACTTATAGTTTATTTTAGGACTTATTTTATACTCCCCCAGTGTGGGTTTGTGTCTAAATGTCTTCCAAAAGCCTCCTGCAGTTATGAAGAGAGAATGCTTTTTCAGGGTGGCTGAATGTAGAGTGTGTGACTGTGATTCATGGTTCAATGCAAGGATTAAATGTGCTGGGATTAAGAGTGGGTGATTGCTCACTCCGTACACTGATTGGAGTGGCATCACCCTAACCCTGGTAGACTGGATGCAACATGAGCAAAAGAAGAGGTGTGTCTCATCTCTCTCCATTCTTGTTTTGGCTGTCTTCTGCCTCCATGAGCTATTGTCCCTCTACCACATGCCACCCTGCCTTGGAGCGAGCTGATTATGGACTGAAACCTCCACAAACTGTGAGCTAAATAAAACTTTCTTCCTTTTCTTCTTCTGAGAGAGTTTCAAATCCCTCATTACTTCATTTGCCAAGGCAATACAGTGGCTAAGAAAAAAGTAGCTGTCACTTCAGCAACAACCATAGAACTGTGCTAAATCAGAAAGCAGCCTAGTGTGAAAATTAGAATCGCACTGTACTATGTGTTTTCAAACAAGCAGAGCTAGGTCCTCAGATTTCTAAGGCAGATTTAGTTCATGAATTGAGGCAGTCAGGAAATGCCTGGTGAACTGAAGAATCTCACATTTTTGACAGAGAAAGGACAATATTCTTGCTGCAACAGTTTTCTCTGGTTGCTTTAATAAATCGGTTCTGGGTTTAACATCAATAAAGATGAAAAAAGTGTCACTATATGTCATTATATGTGCTCCCCAACTGTCATGAAAATGACATAAAAACTTATTTCCACCCCTAGTGCTTATCAGTGTTCAATTTCAGCTCCCAAGAATCAAGGTGATATAAGTCAACTTTCTGATGTCACGATCTATACAAGAAAATACTTCCTCTCTCTTTTTTTTAAAGACTTGGTAGTATGTATAATTGTATGGGTTCTTTTGTCTGAACACTTGTAGTGTTGAGTAAGTTGATAATGCCATTTTCCTAGGTTCACACAAACATAGAATATGTATCATTGTGAAAGTCATAAGCAAATACAAAGAATCTATGACCTTGGAAAATGTAATAAATAGTTTTGTTTGGGAGACGAAGGTAAATCTATTACACACAACTCAAACACCTAAAAACTATAGAAATATATATCTTTGTCAGCTTGCACCTTCCAAACACATTTTCTGCCAGATAATGGTGGAGGTGCATGCCTGTCATCCAGCATTCAGGAGGTTGAAGCAGAAAAATTGTCACAAGTTCGAGGCTAGTCTGGGCTACTTAGTGAGTTCAAGGCTAACCTAGACTATGTGTCAAGACCTTGTCTCAAAAAAAAAAAAACCACCACTACCACCACCACCACAACAAAAAAACCCACTCCAAAAACAAATAAACAAAAAAACAAGCACATTTCCTCTTTCTTTTTTATTTTCTTAATACATTAAAAGTCTTACATGCTGTGAACAAGTGTTCGGCAATGTGGTTGGATCACATAGATTCCCTGTGTTTGGAAACAGCTAGATACATGTAAACAGGAGGAGGAACTGGTTATAAGGCTGAGGGCTGGACTCACTGACCAGCAGTTCTTGTCTGCGGTAAGGCCTGGAGAAATGAACCACCAACTTCAAATTCTGTAGGCAATTCCTGAATTCATATCCTTTTCTTTATTTCTCACCTTTGGCTATTTGTTTTGCTTTTAAATCTTGTTTCAGCTCAGAGATTTTGGCCACATGAAAAAGAACCTTTTCCTGTCTGTCCCAGACCCCAGCAGGCTGAGGACAGAAGCTGCTTATTCCCAAGTTACATTCATAAAGAAAATGATTCCAGGAGCTGAGAGGAGCATTAAATACCAGGAACCATCCCTGGTCAACTAATGCAAGAGAGCGGGCAGAAGAGCAAGGCTTCTGCCGTAGACACAGGACTCTCAGCGAAGAGGGGAGAGGAAGCTGGGCGGGCAGCAGAAGGGAAGTCATGTCCAGCTACTTTGATTTTTATCATTTTATACATTCTGGAGGTAACACTTGGAGATTGTGGTTATAATTAGTTATAAAGACAGGAAATCGGTACTGGCGTGTGGTCCTTCAAAACATGTGATGCAGGTGTTCAGTGAGCCTCAGAGCTTCTCATAGCACAGCAACGCCTCATTCGTGTTCCCTTTCAGTTTCTGCACCAGCCCAAGGAGGCTGACGCTTTCCACAACGCGAACGTTCTGTTGAACTCGTCTGTTAGCCAGTTTCTCCAATGCATTTAGAAGTCTATCCCTGGAAAAGATGTTATCTCTATTTTGAGACCTTTTAAATAGTGGGCGATTGCCTTATCTTCTGAATTCCTGTGAAATTGCTGGAAAGGACCATAATGCAAATGAATCTCTTGCTGTATATGATTCTCAACATTCTTCATGGGTGACACTTTTTAAAAATTGTCCTCTGCCTCTCTGAATTTGCCTATTTCTGCATATATTTCAGCCAGATGAACATATGCCATGTCACATGTCGGCTTTAGCTTTAAAGTGCTTTGAAATTCAGATACAACAAATTGAGCCGATGTGTCAGCATTTTCTTTATCCCAGTCTCTCATCTGCATCTTTGTAGGCTTCTTCAGTTGGATAATTTGTGTCCTGTAGCAAAGCCCAATCTGTTGATGCAGGTAGGCAGAGTTGGGTGTTGCCTGCAAGGCCTTTTTCAAGACAAGAAGAGCTTTATCTGCACAGCCTTCTGTTCTGTAAAACTTGCCTGCATATTGCAAGATGTAAGCCTAGAAGGAACTGCTGCCTAGGGCTTCTTCAATGTACCTTTCTCCTTCAGCTTCCTCTCCTGTATCTTAAAGCTTAAGGGCAAGGAGGACCTTGATATATGCATCATCTGGATTTAGCCTCATGGCCTTCCTCAAGGGTCTAGAGAAGTTACATTCCTATTACTGTAATCTTGACGATAGGCAGTGATGACATATGCAGTGCTGAATTCAGGCTTTTCAGGCTCCACTTCCAGAGCCTTTTCAAAGCAAGCCTTGGCCCACTTATAGTTCATTTTCCCACAGCAAGGCCCATCCTTCCTACAGTCCATCTTAGGACACTCCTTCCTAAAACATGAGGGACCTCTAAACTGGCAAGTGTTCTTCACCTATCCAGATATGCCTTGGCATCTGCCAACCTGCTCATGCAGTAAAACACCCAGGCATAGCTACCCCAGGTCACCAGGTTCCTCTTGTCTGACTGGTTCACATGCTCTCTCTGGATTAAATCTTCAGCTTTTTTTCCAGCTCTGCAGGGCTTCGCCATTTTGGCCTTTCAGGTGTCACGCATAAGCCAGGAAGGTGTCAACTCTCCTGTTGTACTTGGTGTTTTGGAATTCAGTGTCTTCCAAAGTGCTCTTTTGTAAATCAGGCATTTCAATATCTTCAATTATCAGCTCCCATGTAAAGTGACATCTCAGAGTCCTTTCTGTGAAAAGACCAATTACTGCTACTTTTTAGAATTTTTGTAAACTGGAAATGAAGACATTTTTAATCATTGTGTATTCTTTCTCTCTCTATCATCGCTTGTTCAATTTGCTGCCTGTTTAGGTCCTAAGGTCCTGTCTCCTAGCAGACAATGTGTTGACATAAAAGCCCTGAGGAAATGTTAAAAGTCTCAATAGTGTCAGTAGCAAGTTAACTAAAAGTTAAGTCTATAAGTTAAGTTGAGCCTAAAAGTCTACTCAAAATAATTCTGCTAAGACTTAAGACCGATGTTACTTGAGCACCACTTTCAACTCTGTGAAGCTCTTGTCCTCTTTTGCTTCTTCCAACACAGTTATAACACGAACCATTTCTCAGAAGAAATGCAGAGTGAGGCATCATAGAAATGTGGATCCTTTGCTCATCTTCTCCACATTCCTGACATGAAAGCGTGTTTAGATTTCTCTCTTTCCAGGAAGGGGCCAGAGTTAATATAAAAGCCAGATTTGGCTTAAAATGATGAGTTTCCTAACCTCTTAAGATAGCAAGGCATTCACTGCCTACGCTTATGCAAATTTACTCAGCCAATCCCAAACAGAGGTTAAACAAAGAGTAGAGCCATCTCACAGTGGCAGAAGTTACTTCATGGGATCAGAAGTAGTGAGATGAGTGAACCAAGCATGAGATTAATATAAGTCCTCTTGCTGTAGTTCAGGAACAATCAGGTCCGGTGACTAGCTTATTGCAGAGCAGGTGCTCAAAATCTCCACAGTTCTAGTAATTGTTCCCTGCTATCCATAGGGAATATATAAGAATAAGGATCAGTGTGAACCAGTGTTTCTTCCTCCTATGAAATGGAGATGAAATCCTATTCCTTCTACAGGAATGTGAGGGAAGAAAAAGAAAACTTTCTCTACTATTTGAAAAAAATTGTCCTTATAGCTATTATCTCACATTCTATATTTGATATGTTTCTCCCCATTAGACCCAAGCAAATACTTCAAAAGGCAGTCTTATGAATTTTTCTTTAACTCTATGTATAGTAAAAAACAATTTTTATATAAATTCTACCATTACAATATATATCTGGTTTTACTCACAAAAAATAGACTATGAAATATTCTCTTTTGAAAATAAAGGAAAGGAGACAATTCAGGACATGATGATTGCTACTTCTAAAATGAGCAGAGTATACTCAGGCTTACTGCTGCCTCTGTGGAAAGCTAACAGCTCAATACAGTCCTCATTTTCCTGAAAGCATGCACTTCAAAAACTTGCCAGAGTACCGCACTCAGGTTCACTTTGAATGTGCTCTGCCCATACTCCCAGGTCATTTTCCTGGGTCTGAGTCTCCAAAGGATAAGGCCCCAGACTCTGAGACTTATCTTGCTTCCAAGCAGACTGTGTGGTGGATAACTGAAGCAAGGATCCCCAAAAACTTTCCTTTTCATCACCAATGGTGGCCTGGAGATATCACCCAAGGAAACCTGTGTGTGTGTGTGTGTGTGTGTGTGTGTGTGTGTGTTAGGGTAAGGGGAGACAAGATCATAATCAGGTAAAATATTACTGTGCCTATGAATGGTTCCTGAAACAAGCTGATATTCCTAAAGGACATGGAATCAGGAAGAGGTTTTGACTCAAATGCTCTTCTCCTGCTCACGGCAGTCCATGGGACAAGGACAGGATCTGTTTAGGAAAACCTTCCACACGGATGCCTGTTACCCTCTGTTGTAATCCCAAATACAGAGTTCAGTCATCCAAGTATTGTAATCCTCTTTCTAGTTTTCCTCACAATCCAAAAAGTTATATTTGTAATCCCATTGAGACAATATTGGAATCCCAGCAAGTTAATCTGCCACCACCAATGCAACCCATGGCAAGAGTAAAGACACCAAGACATGTTCCAAATTAAGGGCAGCCAAGGGGTCCTAAATCCAACCCTCGTGAAGACATGCGGACAAAGGCCCTGATCCTAGGCCTTTCCCAGAATTCATTATCTTGTGCCTCAGGGTGAGTGACAGTGGGGATGGCAGGAGTTACCTTAGTCACTTAAACTGGCTAGCCAGGTAAGAGAAAGGCACCTCTGTAAATTGCAGAGATAAAGATAAACTAATTAAGGTAGCAACTGAATTGTTTTGGTAAGCTGTTGCTTCAGTTTCTGATATACAAACTCTTGTGCCCTGGGGAGTCATAGCCTCTTTACCTTGAAGTTCATACCCAGTTGATATTCCTGGAGTTGACTGGCTCTAACATCCCCCTGTGCTCATATCCTGTGCTCATATTCTTTACACGGAGAACACTATGTGAGGAAACAGGACTGTCTGTTGGCTTTAGAGATTACATTCCAGCACCTAGCTAGCCTTATTTGCAATGTTTATAACCAATTGTAGAGAGAAGGAAATACCATAGCCAGCTCTCTACATATCAGTATAAGGAAATAAGTCTCCAAATAATCAAAGCCACAGTAACTGTTTTACATTCAAGGGGAGTCACTAGGGTTGTCTCCCACCACCTTCAAGGTGCTAGAATATTCGGGGATGAACCCTTCCAAGTTTTCTATGTTATCCAATCTCGGGCATCTCAGGGTTGACCCAGTTAGCACACTGTAAAAAGTAGAAAATGATTCTTCCAGATGTATATTCAAGGCATGGATAGGTGGAAAGTATACTAGAATCTCATCTTTATGAAGACCTTAGAATCTCAAAAAATCCAAGTTGAATAACCCTCCAGTGATGTTGTTCCAATGTACTAGAAAAGAACTATTGTTCTTTCTTATAGGTAGTATTTTATCAATGTGTGTCATCTTTTACCTTGATTTTGTCTTGGACCTGGAAGACTATGAGGTAGAATGCCACCATAGAGATATTCACACTAAAGAGAGAACCTCAGGAGTACCTAGGAAGCATAGAGAAAATCCTGAGGTTATGTATGTATGTATGTATATTAGTATAAGTTAGGAGCATGTGCAGTTATGTGGTGACCCAATCCCTCTCTCCATGTGGCAGATGGGGACTTTTTACCACAAATTGTGACAACTCCCTGGATCCTTCTCCCTTAGCATACATGGAAGGAGCTCACTCTGACTCTGTCCCTGTACCACAAGTACCAAGCGTACTTTGATGGAGTTTTGTTCAGTCTAGGAGAGTCTAGAGTTTCTGTAAAACAGCTCAGGGTGAGGGTGGGAGAGCGAGGTCTGGAAACATAAGCACAGGTCACTGTGAAATTTCTCAGGTAGTGTGGCTACTAAGGCTGGGGAGAAAGGAAGCAAGACCTCCCATCAGCACCACATATACCAGCACAGGTGATATTTGTGCCAAGAGCTGGCAATTTCTTCTCAAGACAGTGTCAGCTATTTACTGAGGAATGGATCTTTGCAGAGGGACCCCTTTTCCTGTCAGGCCTTCCTTCCTCTCTTACTAACTACAACATTAGCTAGGATCAGATAGCACATCAGAATACTTTTGAGCAGAAAATATTCTCTGCAATTTACCAGTTCTAACCAAACCAGCAAAGGAAGGAGTGCATGTTTTCTGGAAAAGCATATCACAATCCTGATAAGATTTATAATTTTCTATTAGTTATTTCAGAGATTTTTCTTTTATGTTAGCCTACCACAAAAATGTTAATAAGGGAAAAAATATGTAGATTATTAAACCAACTCCACATTTTCAAGTCAGCAGGTCTAGCCAGGGTGTGGGAATTTTCATTTCAGGCAAGTTCCTAACTGATGCTGATGTTAAAGGATCATATTCTGACAACTGTTAATTTCTTGAAATGCATATTTCTTAGATAATTTCACAACTTTAATTTGTATTATAAAAGCAACAGAATAGCCATGGTTGAAAAAAAATAGCTTCTTCTTCCCACCTGGATTTAATCAAATTATCAAATCAAAAATCACTTTCTCTTCTTTTCCACCTGAATGCTTGAGAGGCTCCAAATGTTCTTTCTATGGTTGGGCCACAGGCCAGTCTGCCCTCTGGTCAGACCTCTGTTCTCTGGGGAACAGTATGTGTCTCCTGTAAAATCATCACTGTAGTAGAAAGTACATCACAAATGGCATCTCGTTTGGAATGAAGTGTTTCTCATTTGTTCCCTGTGAGCACTACTGATGTTATAAAGCAGGCAGCTCCAGTTGAGCAAGCTGTATAGCAGGTCAGTAAGGAAACTTCCTTCTGTGTGTTCGTTCTCATCTGCACCTTTGGACCTACTTTTCTTTACTCTGCACAGTCTCCTGTCCATAGGGAACTGACTCCATGGACTTCTTTAATGGGATCTCTTTGCTTTCTTAAGAACTTTCTTTTGGATTTGGCAACTATGAGTCCCCACTCAGAAATTAAAACGCAGGCGGAGTTAGAGACGCAAGTCATGGGATCCATTACTAAGCTCCCACAGTGCTGGACTTTCAGTTGTGGATGGTTGAGTTTTCCACCAAAGACCTCTTGAGGAGCCCCTCCCCTATAGCTACCACTAAGGAGAAAGGTCTGCCGTCTTCTTCCTTCCTGCTCTCCCTGGAGGCCTTGGCCTGCTTTGTTACTGATGCCACTTGGCACACGGGTTACCACTTTGGTCAGTGACATACACACCCCACACCCATTGCCTGCCTCTGTGCAGCACCATTTGTTGATTTCCTTGATCTTTGCGTGTACCATCATAAATAGTCTCCCACACCTGATTAAACTGTCCTCAATTACCATGTCACAGGGCGGGGGTGGGGAGACATCAAGGTCAGAACCATGAATAAGACAGCCTGCTTTGGAGGAGACCTGCCTGAGAACTGATCTTTAAGGAAAGTTTTGGAACTGCAAGTACACGGAATAAAGGTCAGCAAGACAGATAATGCACTTGCCACTGGTACTGAGAGACAGCAGGTGCTGGGCAGTGCTTTCAGTCAGGGTGGGAGTTCTATAGGTTCCAAGGCAGGTGTGATACTTATATGTGGGAAAGATCCCAGACAAGTTTTCACACTTTTATTGCCTAATAAACCTGATGAGTTTCCATCTTTATGAAAATGAAACAGAGAGGGATGTCTGTTTCATAGAAGTTCAGTTTTGACAGCTAAAATGTTGCCTTTGAGAAGTGTTTTTGATATGCAGATTCCTTGCTGGGGTCCTTGTGGGTTTGGAGAAAGAATAAGTGACTGAATCTTATGACAGTAATATCTAATATTGGGGTAAGCCCAGTAGAAAATAGGAATGTATTTTTCATGGAACTTGCCAGATTCTGTTGTCATTTGTTACTGTCACATTTCCCTGGGACATCTGCAGTTGTACCTCCTTAAATCAGGGGCAATGGGTTTATGCCCAGAGGGATACTGTAGAAAGTCTGTCAGTCTGTGGGAGAATAAAGTGGTGAATGGTTTGTTGTCTTCTGTGAAGCCATTGCTTCTGGATTTGAGATACTGGCCTGTAAGAAATATCTCATATTGTTTACATCTTCCAAGAGAATTTGTATTATTGCCAATTCAGACTATAGTGATGACCTTATCAGTGGTTTAAACTACCCTATTCCAACTGGGTAGTGTACACATAGTCATAGTTTGTTACAGGGCTACCTGAAACATTACTCTAGAAGTATGGTTGCTAACAACCAAATCTAAATTCACATGATTTCTCTGGTTTGTCCTCATATTTCTTATCTGTAGTACTTTTTATAACACTTAATACAAAGCAACAACCACCATAGAGTCAATCAGACAACATTCACATGTTTAATAAATATTTTCCATGAGACCAAAGCTAGTGTAATTACCAGTGTAAATGCAATTAGCACAGAAAAAAATTTGAGAAACGACTGCTCCAAAGTTCTTTTATGAAATGTTACTGAGTCATCCTGTAATTTCCTATATCTTGGTTATGCAACGGTAACAAGATAAACAAATGGGCAGAAATGGGGAGTGGCTTCCCACTGAGCATTTCAAAATTAGGTTAATTTTAGTACTCATGGTTACTAAGTAAAATGGTAGCTTGGATATAGTGTTTCTTTGTTGTCCTGGACTCATAAGTAAACCCATATTTCCCAGGTTCCCTTATTGTAAGATACAATTATGAACCTGAGTTTTGGATAATGGAAAATAGACAAACATTATTATGTCATTTCTAGTCTCAGGCCATAAAGCACACATGTGCTTTCTTCTTTCATGGGATCACTAGGAAGCAACCTATTAAGATAATGGAATCAAAAGATGGAAGGAAACAGTCTCTGCATCACTAAATAGCCATCTGTCAATCAGGAATATGAGAAATAAAGATGTATGTTGCTGCCCAAGTCATATTTCAGCATTTTTCTGAGATAATAGCTTGTATTACCATAACTAATAGATATAATTTACAAAAATAGAAACTGTATTACATGTGCTTCTCTTAATCTCATATATCATGATCTGTTTATGTAGGTGTTTAATTTAGTTTTTTAATTATAAAAAGAGAGATCTACTAAGCCACTGAGAAAGAGACTTGTCAGAAATGTTTTCCATGAACCTTTAGCTCTTCCATTCTGAAATACTCAGTGTTCCTTTTGGTGCCAGTGAACTGCTTGTTCTGACTTGCTTCCCTGGCTGGCTTTGATTCACTCTAATGGGTGGTAAGTATTGGAGGTGACTCTTCAATGTCAATGCTATTCATCTTTAGTGTCAGCCCTCTCCAACCAAGTGCTTCTAGAAACAACCTGTGGCTGAACAAGTTGGATATATTACTGTTTGGTGCTGCAAAACAAGTCATACACCCTGGGGAACAATGGGACCTCTCAATAAGAGTATTTACCAAATTCGAGCTTATGTTGAAAGATTAAGATGAATTTTCAAGGAAGTGGGGCTTTGCTTGAGATTGGATGCTTTCAAGGAGCATGAATGATTTTATGAATGGGGAATCTTAAATTACATCTAGAAAGAGAAAAGACTAGACCAAGGCCAAAGATGTAATTTGAAACAAGTCTGTCACTCTAATTAGCCACATTAGGGGGCTGTTTGGTTATTTGTCTCATTGAATCATATAATGATATCCAATTTGGGGGCAAGCCTAGTAGAAAGTAAGGATGTATATTTTCATAGAACTTGCCAGATTCTGTTGTCAATTTCTTACTGTCACATTTTCCTAAGACATCTGTGGTGGTGCTTTCTTAAATTGGGGCAGAGGTTCATACCTGGAGGAATACCACAGAAAACCTTTGTCAATGTGTGGAAGAATAAAGTAGTGGATGGTTTGTTTTCATTTATGAGGCTGTTGGCAGGGAAACAAACTAAATGTTTTAGTCTATGTTCAGACATGATTTCAGAGTGGTCTTGTATTTGCTTTAATCTATGGTTGTCACACGGAGTCCTTATCTGACATTCATTTTCTATGAATTGTTTATGTTCTAGAATAGAACATCAGAGCAGATTCCCAGATCTCCTTCTTGTCAGGGAACTTCTGTGTTAGGATGCACAGAAGTTACCCAATGGACAGCTGGGTATCATGACTTTCCCTGTGCCAAAGATGAACTAATCAGCAAATGAATATCAGACAGGATTTTACACATTGCATTTCAACTTGGGAGATCTCATGGGGAAAAGGTATGCTTAAGAAGGGATCCAGTAAAAAAGGGATATCTTTGCAAATTAAAAACCTATTTCCATATCTCCTTCAAGAATGGATTTAAGTACCTTGAAATATACCACATCTGCCCATTAAAATCACAAATTCTAAACTGGCATTCCTGCCATCATAGAATGTTGTCTTGATCCGTGTATTACTCGAGCCACTAAATCACAACCTAAATAACAGGAATTAAACTCCCTCCCCAGGTATGCTTTAATTATAGCAGCAGGTAGTTAAATTCTCTAAGTATAATGAAAGTACAGAACTGGAAAGTGAGACAACTCAGAGGATGAAAGAAAGGGAACTGTGCCCAAACAGGCCTCCTTGGAAGCTTAATTTTGCTTAAAATGAAGAATGACTGTTGGGAAACTCTCACTCTGGAAAGCAGTAAACCTAGGTTGTAGAATGAACCCCTTAGCGCTTTCAGGTAACAGAATCACTTGCTAGCAGGGTGTTTTTGAGACATAATTTTTAGGCCTCTGAGTAAATAACAATGAAGTACCATCACAGGACAGCTCTTATCCTATAATTGGGGCCACTGAGACAACTTTTCCTGTGGTTTCCTCCTTCCCAACTTGGTACAATGAAAAAATATTAAGACATTTTACTTTCACTTGATTTTGTGCACACAAGATGGTACTGCTCAGTGGTGGAGGCTACTCAGAGTCAGTATGCTTGGGGTCATTACTGGACTTTTGGTACTTACTGAATGTGTGATTTGTGGGTAGTTAGCTCACATTTCTAACCCATATTTACTTACTTGTAAGTCAGAATAATGATAAAACTCTCCTCACAGAGTTGTTATGATAAGAAATGTGATACTTCAGAAAAAAGCGTGTCTCATTTTAAGTTCATTCAGAACTTGTGAGCGATGTTGTTACATACAGTGAAGGTTGAGCCTGTCCCTCTCTCTAAGAAGCTGGGAACATTTTCCCATTGCAATTTTTTTTCAAGTGAGATCCAAAGTTGGTGCTTAGTAACAGAGTGCCAGGAAAACAGAACCTGTGTTTATCAGTCAAGGTTCAGAGGGGTGCTGGCTCAGATGATTGGGTATTCAGAATCTTGCCCAGTATGTCCTTGTTTTTGAACACAGGACAGGGTAATATTAGGGAGAGGAAGCCGATAAAACATATAAATGTGTGTGTGGTTGTATGTGTGTGTGTAAATGCATGTGCTTTTAAGTAGAAAATAATCAGGGACACTAGAGAAGGAAACTGCTTTTTAAGGACAGGGTTTCTACTTGTAGAAATAAAATTTAAGCATTAAATGATGAGTCCATTATCAGGACACTGGAACATGAACCATGAAGTGTTCCAGTTTACTAACCACACAGATGCAACCTTCTCAGATGTTCCCAAAAGCTGCAGGTCAGGCTCATTTGCTCTTGAGAAATTTTCCTGTTCTGCCTGCAGTAAACACTGAAGAAACCAAGCAATGAGGAAGTAGGGCATGGAAGGAAGTAAACAAGTGATATTTTTTCTGGGTTTCCAAATAGTAACTGACATTTCGAAAGGGAAGAGGAAAGTGAAACTGATTTAAAATCAGCAAGAGAAGGAAAAAGAAACCTAACATTTAGAACCACTATGACTAGGTCATAGCACATTGCTCAAAACTGGGACTCTGCTATTGCAACATGAAAGGTAAGAAGATCTCCCCAACGTAGCCCTGCAAACTACATTTTTTTAACTTTATATTTTTTATTAGTATATATTTGGTTTTGGTGCTGGGAAATTATATATATATATATATATATATATATATATGCCTGAAATTAAACTCAGGACCTTGCATTTGCCCATTTGCCAGACATTCCTGGTCCCCTTGTCATACACACTTGTCACATGCATCCTGAACAATTTGCACCTGTACATAATATATCTTGAATCACTTTTTTCCCATTCCCCTCTCCTTCCTTTGACCCTTCTTCCCCTCGCCATTTACAAAAGCTTTGTTTCCATCTTTTTCTGTTCTTTTTTCTTACCTTTCTTTCTTCTTTCCTCTCCCTTATTCTCCTTCACATTGAGCATTTTCTTCTTCCTTCCCAGTATCCATTCTCCATTTTGCTCCTTATTTACTCTTTAGGTTTCTCACATCAGAGAAAAAATGTGATATTCAACCTGTGAATCCAATTTATTTCACTAAAGCTTATGGTCTCTAGATGCATCCATTTTTCTTTTCATTATTATTTTTTATTGAAAAACAGACTATTTTGTTTTAAGAGAGAAAGAGAAGAAAATTTTAAAAAAAGACAAAATAGAAAAAACAATAAGAAAAGTAGAATACAGAGTTCAAACAAAATTAACATCATAAAATCACTAGTTGATACATTACATATTGTCAACTTAACAATAGTTCTTAAAGTTACAAAGTCAAAGCATAAAAAGTGGCCAGACACTCAAACACTGACAGTACAAACTCTTCTGTTCAATGATCTAACAAAAGCTCAGTAATATGGTCATCTATTTTACACACTATACATACTGTTATATCCTTTAGAGCAATTTCCTTCCCTTTCACTTTTATAATATCTATTATACTTTTATATCTATTATACTTTTTGTATACCATTATTCTGTCTGTTCTTGTTATTTTTTACACTAGAGACACAATGTGATATTTACTAATGTGAGTCTTGTTTATTTCACTAAGGAGGATATTCTCCTTAAGTTGCCTCCATTTACCAATAAAGACCTCAAGATCATCTCTTTTTTATAGCTTAGTAGTATTCCATTGTATAAAAATACATTTTTTTCATCCACTCTGCAGTTGATGGTAATTTTGGTTGTTTCCAAGATTTAGCTATCACAAATTGGATACATCCATTTTTCTACAAATGGCTCATTTGTCTTTCTTTATGGCAGAGTGGTACTCCATTGTGTGTATACCATTTTTTTTATCCATCCTTCATTGATGGGCATCTGGATTGTTTCCAAGACTTACCTATTATAAATCGTGCTGCTATAAATATGGGTGTGCACATATCACTGTGGTATGATGCCTAGTAGGGGAATAACTGGGTCAGATGGAACTTTTGATTTTAATGTTTTGAGAAATCTCCCTACTGGTTTTCATAGTGATTGCACCAGTCTACATTTCCCCCTGCACTAGAGAAGGGTTCCATTTTCCTCACAGCCTCACTGGCATTTGTTATTGGTTGATTTCTTGATAACAACCATTGTTTCTGAAGTGAAATAGAATCTTTGTGTTGTTTTAATTTACATTTCTTGAATGACCAGTGATGTCATTCAAGCCAGATTTTTATATATTTATTTGCTGTCTGTATTTCTTCATCTGACAAATATCTATTCGTTTCAGATGCCCATTTTTGGGTTGGGTCTTTAAATTTGGAGGTCTTATTTTTTAAAGTTCTTTATATATTCCATATATTAGTCCTTTGTCTGAGGATGACTAGAAATTTTTTGCCCATTCTGTGGGTTGTCTCTTCACTCTGTTTGTGATTTCCTTTGTTGTGCAAAAATTGGATATGATCTCAGTTGTTGATTCTTTGTAATATTTCTTGTGTGACTAGGGTTTCATTCATAAAATCTTATCTCTGCCAGAATTTTACCTATTGTATTTCCTGGCAGATAATAGTGTTTCTGTATTAATAGTTATATTTTTGATCCATTTAATTTTAGTTTATTGCATGGTAAGAGATATGGGTCTAGGTTCAATTTTCAGTATATGGAAAGCCAGGTTTTCTAGTACCGTTTATTGAAGAGGCTATCTTTCTTGAAATGAAGATATTTGGCTTCTTTGTCAAAGGTAAGGTGGCTGAATTTGCTTGGAGTTGTTTTGCATCCTTTATTCTGTTCCACCTCAGGTTTATTTTTGCATGTACAATGCTGTTTTCCCTTGATAACTTTGTAGTATAGCTTCAAACCAGGGATTGTGGTGCCCCTGTCTTGCCCTTGTTGCCTGTAATTGCTTTTGCTATTCTTGGTCTCTTCTGCTTCCATGTGAATTTTAGGATTGTTTCCTCTAGTTCTGTGAGGTATTCTATTTGTATTTTGATTGGAATTGCATTAAATCTATTTAACAGTTTTGGAAGCATGGCCATTTGCCATATATTGATTATGCCTATTCAAGAGGAGATATATTTCTATTTTCTGATATCTTTTTTTTAATGTCTTTTTCAGAGTACTGTAGTTTTCAGTGTGTAGGTCATTCACTTCCTTTGTTAGACTGATTCCTGCATGTTTCATTTTTCTTGGTATGTTGTTTCCCTTATCTCAGTGAGTCTATTATTTGTGTACAGGAATTCTATTAATTTTTGAGTGTTGACTTTGTTTCCTGCTATGCTGTCAAATTTGGTTATTACTTTTAGTAGTGTTTTAGTAAGGATTTTGGGATCTTCTATGTAGAGTATCTTGTCATCAACAAATAATGATTATTAACTTTTTCCTTTCTTATTCATATTCCTCTTATTTCTTTGTATTGTCTAATTTCTCTACTAGTGTTTCCAGAATTATATTAAACAATAGTGGTGATGGTGCGTATATTAATCTTGTTTTAGAGGAAAAGTTTAAAGTTTTTGAGCCATTTAATGTGATATTGGCTATTGGCTTGTCATGGCTGGCTTTTATCAGATTGACAAAGTCCTCCTACCATCATTTTCTGTAGGATTTTTATCATGAATGGGTGTTTGACCTTGTCAAATGCTTTGTCTGTATCTGTTGAGATGACCATATGTATATTTTTTCCATATAGTTTTTGTCCTTGGTTCTGTTAATGTGGTGTATTGCATTTATTTATTTGCATATGTTGAACCATCTCTGCATCCCTGGGAAGTATCTTACAAGGGAAGAAATTATAAAGATCAGAGCAGAAATTAATAAAATTGAGTCTAAGAAAATACAAAAGAATGAATGAATCCAAGAATTGGTTCTTTGAAAGAGTAAATAAAATAGACAAAACTTTAGCCACTTTATCAAGAAGAAAGAAGGAAACAAAGAAAAAATTCAAGAAAAACTCAAATCTATGCCATTTGGAATGAAAAGGCTGAAATCACAACAAATCTTGTGGAAATCCAGAAGAGCATCAATAACCTACTTTGTGAACCTACACTCCACTATCATGGAAAACTCAGAAGAAATGGATATATTCCTAGAATAATGAAATTGTCAAACCTGAATCAAGAGAATAAAACATTCTAAAAAAATCTAAATAATCCAATACTAATCAATTACATTGAAAAAGAAAAAAAATGATGAAATTCCATCAAAAAAAAGCTTAGGTCCTGACAGATTCACTAATGAATTCTATAAGAACTTTAGAGAAGATTTAATGCTACTACTCCTCAAATTCTTTAGTGAAATTGAAAGAGAAGCAGTACTCCCAAAGCCATTTCAGGAAGCAGGAATTACCCTGATATCCAAACTAGAGAAGGATACAGCCAAAAAAGAGAATTATAGGCCAATCTTCTTAATGAACATAGATGCCAAAAAAAGAAAAATCTTCAATAAGACACTGTCAAACATAATGCAGCAAATAATCAAAAAGATTATACACTAGGAAACTGTTTTTAATAATATTCTGGGACCACATGAAGTAAAGGCTATTCCAAAATAGTTTGCATATAATATATATATATATATATATATATATATATATATATATATATATGGTTTTTCTTTTTTTCATTAGTTTAAAGAGAGTAAAACAAAAAAATCAAAACAAAACTGTGAAAGTTGTACAGAACTTCAATACAAGATAATAGCAAATCAACAATGGCTACCATAATATATCTTGTTGTCTTCAAAATAGTTGTCCAAGCCATCAGATATAATAAACTCAAACAAAACAATGAAAATAGGACTTTAAAATAAGATAATAGGGAATTAACAATGGCCAAAACCTTTAGAAGGAAATCCTCCATAGTTGCTGTATTGCATGTTTGTATCCTCTTAATAGCTGCTCAGACTACCAGCTTTAGGCCTGCAAAGTCAACCAAACAACACAAGCATTAAGTTTTTTTGTTTGTTTGTTTGTTTTTTGGGGGGGGAGTTGAGTAGCTATCATCTCAGTGTGTTTCTCTGAATCAGCCAGCTGCACACTGGGGATGTGGGGACTTGGCACTTCTTGTCTCCCAGCCTATATGCTGTCTGGCTCACAGGAAGGGGTTAAATTCTTCTTGGTTCTCCTCCCAGCCTACATGGCTTCTGCTGGCTCACAAGAAGGGTTTGGTCCAGCCCATAACTGCCACAGGCTCACAGGAAGGAGTTAGCTTCTTCTTGGTTCTCCTCCTGGCCTTTGTGACTGCCACTGGTTCACAGGAAGGTATAGCAACCAGCTGCAGTTCAAGATGTTCCTTGGGGGAAGGAAGATGGTGAGAGAATGGGAGAAAAAAGAAGAAACAAAAGCTGGGGGCATGTAGAGCCCTTACTCTCCTGATGGAAGAGAAAAAACTGCTCAATGACTGTAGAACCTTTATTTATACACTCAAGAGGAAGATATCAAGTTCTACCCCACTGCCTAACAATTTGTTTGCCTGGCTGGCATGGGCCTGTTGCCTTCTTGGAGCTGGAACAGCTTGTGTAAGTGGCTTATTTTGGACTCTTCTGTTTTTTAAGGGCTGGTCTTGCTTTAGCCCCACACATGTGATAAATCCCCAGGTTTAACAGCTCCCTTCTGGAAGGGGTTAGCTTCTCCTTGAATCTCCTCTGGCTCACATGGTTGCTGCTGGCTCACAGGGAGGAGTTAGCTTCTGGTACTCCTCCCAGGCTATGCCGCTGCCACTGGCTCCTATATCATAGTTTTGTCCAGTGCATTTACTGGTGTAAAACAATTTGCCTGTAGAGATCTAGATTTAATTGTCTCTATTCATGATATGAGTTTTGGAATTTTTCAGTCAAATCACTGAATGCGAATGTCTCTTTTATCCCACACTAAAGGAAGGAAGCCAAGCACTAGAGAGATCTGTGGATAGGTTAGCTCCCTGATGTCTAAATGGAAACTAATGATAAATGTATTGTTATTTAATTAATGGATGAATAATGATTTGGTATATCTATGGTTTAAGCTTTGAAGAGATTTAAAACACATTTATATTTCCCAATTATTTGGTAAATATCCATCAAACCCTAGGACATAGAATTCCCATGGCTAATTTACTGATGAGGGAATCCTTAAGTAGGTATAACATTATGTTTTTCCTGAGGCTACACAAAGCAGAGATGCTTTGATAGCAGAATTGGCCCAATACAAAGTTTTTCTAACAACAGAGTCTCACAAGACATTTAGTTTCAGAGATTACTTGTCTGTTCCATAAAAATAGCCTGAACTTGGATGGGCCTATAATGATTCAGTCTTACTTAACAATTGGCTATTTGTTAATAATAAAATAACATATCTTTATAAAAGATATCAGTACTATTATTGTGTGACTGGCTAGCAGAGGTCCTTGTGATAATGGATATTAAAACTGAATCAAGAACATGAATTTACAGGCCAAAGCTTTAATTAGAAGGGAAGAGGAAATGAAGGGAGAATTAGCCAAATAAAAGACAATAAGAGAATACAGAAAAGGTCTTCAGTTTGAGAAACTGAAGGGGGCAAAGGTCAGCAAAGGGAATCAGAGTGGCCCCAAGCAAAGGACCCCAGGAGCCTGTTTTATGGAGTGCTAACAGACTGGGATTCAGTCTATCACCATGTCAGCCTTTGTTTTCCGGCTCCACAAGAGTCATCACGACCTAAGGAGCAATTGCATCCTGTGAGGCTCCCCTGGAATCCAAGACAACCTTAGATTTAGGACAGTGATAATTTCTGGGTGCAGCTGTTTTCCTGGAATCCTCAGGCTTGTAGGGTAATGTGATAAGTTAGGGTAATTTTTAGGCTAATAAATTTTGTTTTGCCAACTTTTAGCCAGACCCTTCCTAAAAGAATAATATACCTGCATGCAAAATTCAGGATTTGACCTAGAGTTTGATGATGTGAAGCAAGAATGTAATTAATATAACACAACGATATTGATAAACTTCTGATATTCCATAACTCTTAAATATAAGAAACTAAAGAAGGACTTTCTCCAGCATCTACCTGGCCTTCATTGAGAAGACTGTGCCTGAAAAAATCGGAGCCTGCTTCCCTGTAGGCAGGCTCACTAAAATCCAGTCTTTCCTGCTCCTAGCTCCCACTTGACTCAGAGTCCTTAAATTGCCTGATAGAAAAACAAAAAGTGTCACACACACAAAAATGCATGAGTGAGTAAAACCACCTTATGACTGATTTGGACAAATTCCTTTTTAATCTCTAAGCAAGTGTTACAGGCAGCTGAGTTAATCAGAAATATTGTAGGCAGTGAGATAGGGCTAGGTCCTCAACAGAGCCAGTACAGACACCTAGCAGCTTGGAGGAGACAAACACCTCCTGCTGTGGGCTAGACCTCAAGACAAAGGATCAAACAAATGCATCTATGTCCTGGGGACTGATATTCTAATTAGTTCCCTCTCACCCTGGAGTCACTATCCCATCCCCCTAGGGGAAAGGTCACAGCTCCAAGAATACCTGCTTCCTACATGACTTGCTTTTCCATTTGTACCTAATGTATGTAATCAAGTTTACCTGAACTATTGATCTTACTGGCTAACTATAGTTATGTCCCACCTTATGTCCATCTGCCTTGTGAGCTCCCAGTCTTCCCCTGCCTTGTACCCATGGTTTTACTCTATAAAAGTCCCTGGAAAAGTCAGACAGAGTCTTAGGGAACACGCTCGGGACCCCCTTCTGTCTCTCTTCAGACAGAAGCTTTCTTTCAATAAATATGTTCTATTCCTCACCTCCGTGTTTCTAAAGTTCATTCTTCGATTTTAGAGAACACAAACTCGTGGACAGAGTAGGTTGGGCGTTTCATTCACCTGTATCACAAATAACAAAAGACAGTAACTGAGCAAAAGTAACAGAGACTTGGGGGCCGCCTTTCCTAAAAGCTCTGACTACAGGGCCAGGAATACAGCTCAGTGGCAAAGAGCCTGCCTGGCAAGAACAAGATTGTGAGTCCCAGTTCCAGGACAAAAAAAAAAAAGAAGAGAGAGAGAGGAAAGAGAAGAAAAAGAAAGAAGAAAGATAGAAGAAAAAGAAAGAAAAAAGGAAAGGAAGAAAGAAAGAAAAGAAGAAAAGAGACTCTGAGGCTGGCCTTGAACTCACAGGGATCCTCCTGCCTCAGGCTCTCAGCATTGGAATGACAGTCCTGCCCTCTCCTGGCCATTTTGCTACTGACTCACTTTAAGCTTCATTAGGGTGAGTGAGCACCTAAAAGCGCTGGCTTTCCACTTGGATGTATAGATCTTGCTGAGCTCTGCATGTCGACATGTTAATTATTAAGGACTTTCTGTCTAAAAACTGGTGACAAAAGATCGATTTGTTCTAAAGTCACCTAACATCCTCCACAAAGTCCAAAAATACCGCAATAAGACCAGCTAAAATGTTTTCCAGGTTCCAGAAACAGTGAGTCTTACAGGCAGATCACTGCAGCCTGAGACTGCCTTCCTGAACAGGACCGATCATCTCATGCTGGAAGCTGGATCACCCCTCTGAGGAACCTTGTAGAACCAGACCTGAGATAGCAGTGAGCCAGACCACGGCTTGACCAAGACTGCCTCATATTGGACACTTTATGCCCTGGGCTTCTGTTTCTTGCTCTATACAAACCCAAAGCTCTTGTCAGCACCACCAAGGCACACTGTATTTTAGGGTGCTAGTCTTCCTGCTTCTCCTTGGGGTCACATTGAGAAAGAAATTTTTCATATTTCATCATCACTCTTGTGGACTCTCAAGGCTGCTGGTGACAGATTAGTCTGTTGGGATCCCCATGAGTCAGACTCCTGGCCTAGGACTCCTATGACAGAAATTGTAAAACCAAGTTTCTCAGTGGGACCCTGGAAGACTCTCATAGCTGGCAGTCCACTGGTTATCAGGTCCTGCCCTAGATCCCCAATCTTCCAAATGAGTGTACAGTGGAGGTTAAATAAAAAGAGACAAATTGTAATGATTTCTTAGGGGCTCCAGGAAGATCAAAACCCTTAGTTGAGCTTGCAACTCTGAGGGCTAAGACCAAGTCTTCTCTGGATTAGCCCACTTTATTAAGACCAAGGACAAAAGGTGAGAAAACTGAGAAAAGGCAGGAAATGAGCATGACTTTGGGAGTCACTTCAAGGACTTCTCCAAGTGGTAAATTATGCCAATTTAGGAGATTCATCTTATCTCCAACATATCATTCATAGTAGGACTGAGACTATAGGAGTGAACTTCCTTTAACTGCTGTCTCCATTTACTTAATTAGTGGAAGAGCCAAGGTCTTCAGCTCTGGGCCTTATCTTGCCCTTTGAGGTATCTCTGGCCTCATTGGCTACTACAAGCCTCAGCCAAGATCAGTGATTCATAGAGGTTCACTTATTATGAATTAGCTCCCATTGCCAGGCAATGGGCTAGGACAGACTTACAGATAAACATAGAAAGCCAGTTAGTAAAATTTAAATCCTGCTCAGAGCCGCTTTGTAGTGGTCTCCAACATCTGCTGATTTCTTCTTTGGTGATGTTAGGCACTGGTAGGGAAGGGAAATGCAACCTGCCTGTGTCCCTACAGAGCACCTTGATATGGGCTTCAGGCCAGTGTATGGCAGAGGGTCCCCCCTAGGCCTCCTGGAGTTAGTGGCTCTTGACCCACCTGAGTACAAGACATTGCGAAGCCTCTTGTAAAGGCTGCCTACAAAGGCACTGGGAGGGATCTTGCTTTCTGGTCAACCTATTCATGTAGACAGTTTCTTTTTTTTTTTTTTTTTGTACCAGGGATCGAACTCACAACCTCATGCTTGCCAGGCAGGCGCTTATGCTGCTGGGCTAAATCCCTGGCCCCAGTTTCCATCTCTTTTAACCAGAAGCCCATCATATAGAAATGGCAACTTGAGATACCTGACAATGAATTCCTTTCACTCATTGCATCCCCAAACCTGTCCTTGCAGAGCATTTTCAAGTTCTTGGGGCTAAAGTGGCAGAGCCAGCCTTCGTTACCTCCTCTGTGCAAGGCTAATAGGATCCTCTGTTTCCAGGCAATTGACTCAGTCTTTCCTGACAAGTCTATTGTGGGAAAGGTGTCTTTGTCTCTTAATTTTTTGCAGAAGTTGTACTGATGGCCAAACTCCTAATGGATCTCTACCCTTTTTTTAAAACCAAGTTTTCTGAGACTGTACTTTACATACTATAAACTGCACCCATGTTAAGGACACAGTTGACAATCAGCTTTTGCAAGATCTGCAAACAATTTTGATTTTTAGAAACGAAAATAGGGATACTGCGGACACATAATGGGTAAGACCAGGTTTGATACTAAATATTCTACATTCATCCTGAAAGGATTTTATGGAGTGTTGAAAGTGTTTTAAGTCTGCGGTTCCCAATGTGGTAGCCACTAGCTACAATTAGGTAGCCCTGAAAATGGAACTAGTACCTCTGAGAAACTCCTTTTAAATTTAGTTTTATTTATTTAAAGTATAAATGTGAAATAGCTCTATAGTGGTTACGTCTGGATAACACAGCTCTAGAGACAGGCTCTCACCAGGAGGGATTTGGGATTCTTCTGCCCACCTTTATGGAAGAAGTAGATGACTTAGGAGAACTACCTTGTGAAGCTGAAGCGTTTACATCCCAGTAAGTTCACTAAGAATCTGATTGCATTTTCAGGGGACTTAAACTTTTGGCTATATGTTGGCAATATATCAGAGATATATTCTGCTCTATCAGAGATATATTCTGCTCTATCAGAGATAGGAATGTCATTCTCTACAACTTTCTGTTTACCCACATATCCTGATGACCATCTTCTTTCTAAAAAACTCAAAAGGTCTATGTGCTTATGTTGAACAATGACTTGACACTGAGGCCAAATTTGCTCAAACGTAACAGATGGCGACAGCTGTGAAGCACCTCTGGGTGGGAAACCCTTTGTAAGACCTCCTTGAAGAGCATTATACACTGCTCACAAGATGTTCTATTAGCCTCTTCTCCCTTTCTCTGCTGTTTTATGAAGTTTTTAAAGTCTTTTGGACAATGTTCACTGTGACACAGCAGTTTTCAGAGCTCAGCTCAGGGGCCTGGTTCCTGGGATTGGGAAGAACCCCAACTTCTTTGCTTCTCATTGCCATCCCCTCCCCTGGTTGAAAAACCCAGGTGAAAGATTCAACCAGTGGTCAGAAGAATAGTCCAACCCAGGCACCCATCCTGGCAATACTGAGCCTGGAAGTCTTCAAAGGGTGGATTCAGACTGTGATCAATGATTTCCTTAGGTCATTGTCCTGTTTTCCTATTACTTTTTAGAAGGTACTTGGGAGATATTTTGGGACTGCAGTTTAGGCAAGACACCAGGGTTTTCCTCTTCACCCTGAAGATAACAGAATTTTTCTTGTATATTACTTGTCATTTAAATCAGGTTTGTGTTTTAAATATGTTCCCAAAGTTCATATGTTGGAAACTTGGTCCCCAAGACAGCAGTGTTGAGAGCTGGGGACTTTGGGGTAATTAGCATTCATGGATTATCAGTGGGTGACCCGTTAGGCCATTCCTCACAAACCCTGCAATACATGACACTCTGTACTGCCTGAGCAAGAAGGCCCTCCTGTTAGCAAGAAGGCCCTCCTGTTAGCAAGAAGACCCTCAATAGATGCTGGTGCCATGCTCTTGGACTGCCCAGGCTCAAACAATGTAAACTAAAGAAACCTCTATTTTAAAATAAAGTATCTGGTCTGTGGTATTTAGTTATAGCAACAGAAAATGGACGGAGATAAAGAATCATTTCATTTGCCATTTGCCCTGGAGGAGACTATGGAGTGAGAACTGTCCATAGAAGGAATTGACATAGGATTTATGTTAGTGAAACAGCATATTTGTGCATGTTAGAGTGTGTGTGTGTGATTAAAGTGATGCTCTGAATTGCACACGGTGACATGCTGGGGGTGCTGAGGAAGGAAGACTGCCCATTCTGAGCAATGTAGAAACAGTGGGACCCTGTCTTAAAATACACAGTTAAAAAGAACTGGGGATATAGCTCAGTGCAAAAGTCCTGGGTTCAATCCCTAGTACTCCCCCTACCAAAGTGATGCTGTGGCGTGTATCTCTCCACTTGGGATTCCTCCAATATTCTCCCTCTATCCTTAGCAACTCTAATCTGAGTTTAAGATAGTTCCAGGCCAAGGCTTCAACCAGCAGCTCATACAACCTACTTGATGTTTTGGGGTTAGTTCTTCTTTCTCTCAACAATATTTTGGCTTCCTATTCTAATTTCTTTTTTTCCTAGTGATATAGTTTCTTTGATTTTTTTGTACTATGTTTATTTTCCCATAAGTCCAGAACTCAGTAAAGATGAAGTATGTATTTTCTGTAACCATTGAGACAATTTGTACCACATGCTATTACAGACAGCTAAACTAGGCAAAAATATTATAGGCAACAGGGCTAAGCCCCCAAGAGAGCAAGCATGAAGGTGAAACACCTCCCAGCTGTGGCTAGAGACACATTTTCTGAGAGCAGAACTCAAGATAAAGAAAATGAGCAGGCCTGCATGCTTCCTTGAAGGACAAACACCAGGTCTAATGAAGCCTCGATAGACATGAGTCACTTCGGTGGGTGACCAAGATGTCTGGACCCATTGTTTGCTAGAAAAAGTATTTCTTCTTTCCACACACTTTTGTTACATGACTTGTTTCCTCATTGGATCACTATTCCCTAAGTGACTATATTTGTATCTTTATCAGCTTTATTATAGCTGTAACCCAAATCATACCCATGTGGGTGTTGTTCTATAAAATTTCCCTGTAAAGTGGGGTCCTCAGCAACCTATTCGGGCCCCCTCCTGCCTGTTAGGAGCTATAAATCTCCCTCTCAATAAATGCTTCCAACTCTTAACCTCTGTTGTTCTTAGAAATCATTCTTCACTTTTTAGAGAACAAGAACTCAGCATATCAGATATCTAACAGGTCAGGAGATAAAATGTTTTCATATTTCATGTCCTGTATCGCCTCTGTATCAGTGTAGTACTTAAGAGTTTCTAAGACCATCAGCAGGAAAGAGCAGAGCTGGCAAGAGGAGCAGCTGAGTGGGCCAGCACTGCAGATGTCTGTGGAGCTCGCTTGTGAAAATGCTGTTTAATACTGTTGGGACAGTTGGGGTAAGCTTCCTAAAACTCTATTTGGGCTAAAACTATCACAACTGAGATCTAAAACACAAAATACTATCTTATTTATTTAGTAGCTGAAAGCTTATGTAGCCTGGCACATATAAATTTATATGTAGAAATGCAACCAGAATTTATAATGAAGTTACCAGAAGATTTCTTTATCGTTTTTTTCTGTGCTAGGAAATTGCTACGGTACTGTTTTTACTCTCCCCTTGTATTTGTGAAAGTTGAAATATAGAGCCCCAACGTCAACAAAACCAATGAAACTTTTAAGTTCCTGTTTCTGTTATAAGAAAAAAGATTCTGTTTTAAAAACGGATGCTGTCAGCTCTAAGCATGCAAATGCATAGGCAAATGCTAAAACCCGGCACTCCCTTGTGCCTGGCAGGTGGTGCTGTTCATGAAGGAAACCAGCTTTGGTTTCCTGCAGCAGGGCTTTTGGAAAGGTTGTGGTGTGGGATAATGCAGTGTAATTTCCAGGAAACTTGCTGAGTAACTTACAAGGAAAAAAATTATATCTATACGCGTATCCTTTTGTTTCTGTAGGCATAGATGCGCCAATGTTCAGAGCAATAGGCACATTGAATAGGAGGGGAGGAATTGCATTACTGAGGAAGAGCAAGAAGAGGAATGCTGCCCGCAGTCCTCTAATCACCAGATCTCTGGCTTTAAATTTCACATTTAACTGCATTCCAGGAGGAAAGCCAAATTGGCCCACTGAAGGTCAGTCTACGGCAGCGGCAAGAAGGAATCCCAGAAGAGTTTAGGAGGGCGCCTTAGAACCCCCAGACACTGGTATGCATGTACCAGTAATGTGCTTCTGAAAAAACCTGCACCAAAATTAACTACAAATGCTTTACCTACACCAGCAACACAGAACGTCTCAACCCCACTCCCAGACATTCAATGCCTGCAAAATTTCTCTAAGTCTCCGATGCCGTGCAATTGAGTTAAGCACAGAAACTTCCCTGATGCTGCTTTTATTTGTAGGTAAAAGTTTATGTTCTTATATCATCCTCTGTCTTGAGGCCCCTGATTTCTGTATAATTTTAGTTTTCCAACTTCCCACCTCATGTATGCAAACCCACAGCTTTAAACAATAAAGACAAGAACAACAGCAACAACTGCCCTCTCAAGAATTTGTTATCTTGGTTCATTTTCCTAAGATTGCAAAGACTTTTAGGTTCAGAAAAAGATAAGAGCTACCTAACACACTACCTTCCACTACTTATACAAATCAATGCAGAGTCTTCTAAAAAATTTTCTCTTTTGTTGTGTTCTCTTAGGTTAGAATAATTGTCTAATAATATATATGGATATTTCAGAACTTTCTGGCATGCAAATACATGGAAATAGATGAAATAAGTTGAACTTGTTAATGTTTACAACATTATATTTCCATAGCCTGAAAGTAGGGAAAGAAGTGAGCTTCATAAAATGAAAGTCAAGCTAAAAATGCCATCATTAACACAAAAATATCTTTCTGTTTATGTGCTGTATTTGTACTTCTTTGTGCATAAGAACAATGGAATATTACTCAGCTCTAAAAAGGATGATCTTGAGGCTTTTATAGGTAAATGGAGGCAACTTGAGACTATCCTCATAAGTGAAATAAATCAGACTCACATTTGTAAATATCATATTGCATCTCTAATATAAAAAATAATAATAAAAACTGGAAGAGTAATAAGATGCAAAATGTATAATAGATATAATAATGAAAGGGAAGGAAAGTGCTCTAAAGAGTATAACAGTATGTATATATGTATAAGTGTGCAAGATAGATAACCATACTACTAAGTTTTTGTTAGTTCATCAAACAGAATGGTTTGTACTGTCATTGTTTGATTGTCCACTTTTTATGCTTTGATTTTATAACTTGAACAGCTATTTCTAAGATAACAATATGTAATTTATCAGCTATGAATTTTTACTGTTATTTTTTTGACTAGTCATTTCTTACTGTTATTTTTTTTAATTCTGTATTATTTCTACACTTTTTTCTGTTTTGCTTTTTTTCTCTAAATAAAATTTTTAAAAGTTGCCATTGTAGACCTCCTTAGAACGTCTCTTTTGCCCAACTGAGTGGGTAGACTGAAGACAGAAGCTATTAATTCCACTTGCACCATCTCAAAGGGGGAAACGTCTGATTTGATGTTTTGTCAACTTCTCCCTCTATCAGATAACAGGTGCCCACTTCAAGTCAAACAAAGAATGGCAAAAGGGCACAGGGTTAGGATGGGGAAATGTTGATGTCCCTGTCAACAACTACATGAACAGAAGGTCTTCATTAGCCAAAAAGTAGCAGTAGAGGGCACAACAAACCATTGTGTTAGTTCTAAAGGTAGCAATCAGGGAAGGTTTACATGATGTATAGATTTAGATATAATGATTAACATTTCAGAAGATAATATTCAGGTCAGCAGCCATGCTCAGGGTGTCTCACAGGACAATGAGGTTTTCCTTTTTCTTCCGTTCCAAGTATGTGAGCACCCACAAGCAAATTCAAATTCTTTACAACAGATTGATTCTGGCAAACTTGCTTTTTAGCTGATTTTGCCTCTAGCATTGACTCAGTTTTTGTGTTTTGCCCTTTAAATGGTAGCCTATTACATTTTTTTCATTTCTGAAAATGACTCTATTGATAGTACATCTTTCATTACCATCATGCAGTATTTTCTGATAAATGCCCTCAGCTTTTTGGCATTGACTTCTTCTGTATCCATGCTGGCTAAATCCATATGAAACATTCCAAAGGTGGGTTTCACAGTACAGCAAATTCACAATGAGATATGACTGATTTACCAATCTGTTGGCCCTTTCTCTACCCACTCCTCTACTTCCCTAATTTGTAGTTAGCAAAGCTTGCTCTGATGATACAGGAAGGCAGAAATGGGTGTTGCTGCAAGACCATTTTTAAGAGCTTAAGATGTTCATTCAGAGCTTTTATACAGTGAAATATGGCTGAATATTAAAAGGAGAAGGTCTGAGAAAATGTGTTACATAGAGCATCCTCAATGTAGTTTTCACCTTCAGCTTTGTCTTCTATATCCTGAAGAGTATTTATTGGATAAGCAAGCAGAGTGATCTCATCCATGGAGGAAGGTGACAGGAGGTCAAGAAAAATGAGGCAGTTGGTAATCTGGTTATGAGTAGCCAGTCTTCATGGCTTGGCTTCATATTTAGAAAATGACAGTGTTAGTATGATTTGTGGGTGGCCTTTTCAGCTCTCTGATGTCAAAAGATTGCCTATCAGACAATTGTGAGGGCTCAAGTAAAGGGTCAATGAAATAGACAACAGCCATCCAAGTTCTTGAAAAACAAGGCTTGAAGCCAATACCAGTGTAACAACTCTTGTCAAAGGCGTCATCTACTGTGAGCCCTGAAATTGGTACTGAAAGGAAATAAAACCAGAGGGTTTATTTGGGTTTTCTCTTATTCCAGAATTAAGTAAATTCTTCAGTAAAGCTTCTTCAGAGAGAGTCTGGTTGCACTGGAAGGGAGTGTGCATGTCTTGAGTTCCTGAGAAAAGCTAACAGTTGCTCAGTTACACAACAGTTTACTAACAAAACACAGCCAACAGGGAACATGAGTTCTTTATCTTTTGGAATTTTTGCTTCAAAAAAACCAAAATTTATAAATGGGGGGGTGTATATAAGAAGCACAGAAATTCTTTACTTCATTGCTGCTGGTCACAAATCTGGGACCAGCTCATGTATAATTGATTCTCTAGCTGTGTGACCTTGTGAAGTCACTTACCCTCTGTAACTTCTAGTTTCCTCATTATTTAAACAAATGCCTAGGTCTCATTTCTGATCAATTTGATCAGACTCTCTAGAGAAATGGATGAGTCATTCATCTTTTTAAAATGATTTTAAGAGAATTTTGATGTGCAGTCTGCATTGAAAACGTCTTCTAGATGGCAAACTTTTGTATGCATCCCTTGTAGGGCTTGTTAAAACACTGATTTATGGTCCCATCCTCAGAATTTCTGATTCAGGAGGACTAGAGTTTGGTTCCTGGAATTTACATTGCTGGGAGAGTTTTGGGAGATGCTGATATATGTGGTCCAGAACCACATTTATGAGTTATGGACTTAGATGATCTCTACTAGCTCTTTTAAGTGTGAAGCTAAGAATCTATGGTCTCATATCCTAGTACATGTTTAATTGCTAAATACACTGTTTATAAAAGATGAAAAAAATGAGTGCAACTTCTTTTCTTATATTCTATACTCTTTTACTTTGCTACTTTTCCACTTTTCCCATCAAGAGATGAAATTTATTTTTGTATTTCTTTCAGGTTAGACTAGCATTGATACTTGTATTGTTGGACAGAATGTGGCAGAAATGACATTGTGAGAATTCTGAACTCAGGTTACCAGACTGGTGGTTTTGGTTCTCTCTTATCACTTGGTGACCAGGGGTAGCCATATAAAGAAGTCTAAACTTTCATGCTTGGGGAAGAGTAGCTTCATGGAGAGAAAGACCTAGCCAGTAACCAGAACTAATCACTAGACATGTGAGTAAGAACATCTCAGATCAACTAGACCACAAAACAATGGCAGGAAAAGCCAGCAGAAAAACCCTTCAGCTAAGTGAGCACTGCCCATTTAAACTCAAGAATTCTAAGCCAGCCAGCATGTGGAACACACCTTAAACCCAGAATTTTAGAAATCTGAGGCAGGAGAATCACAAGTTCAAGTTCTGCCTGGGTAACTTAGTGAGACCCCATCTCAAAATTTTAATAATAATAAAAAGGTCTGAGATTTAGATCAGCGTGAAGACACTGGGTTCAACCTCCAGTAGGCCATATGTGTGCACACACACACACACACACACACACTTTTAAACAAATAAAATAGTCATTGTAAAACATAAACTCTATGATGGCTTGTTACATCACAACAGATAATTGATCAATTGTACCTTCATTTGCATATGATTATACATATAGAGGGGACAATGATAATTTGTGTCGTATCTTCCCAAGCTAGGGAATGTTAAGAGAGAGAGAATATAGGTAAAAGAGCTCCATACACTCAAATGTGCAATCTACCATCTTTTAAATCATGCTTATTTCTAAGTAGTTTCCAGTGTGTTTCACTGAGAAAATTGTAGTAACTAGCAGCCACTGTCGCTTGAGATGGGCACAGTGTTTTTCACACATAGTAAAATATGTCTTGGTGGATTTTTTTCTCCATCTGCCCAACATTTTTTGGAAAGTGGGGAGGGGGAGGACAATGGGGGTCTGAACTCAGGGCCTTGTGTATGCTAGGCAAGAACCTGTCCTCTGAGATATGTCCTCAGGCTCCTTTTTAGATTTTAAATTTTATTTTATTTTATTTTGAGACAGGAGCCCGCTTAGTTGCCCAAGCTGACCTTAAATTTGTGATCCTCCTCCCTCGTTCCCCGGGCAGCTAGGATTGCAGGTGTGTACTACTCTGCTTGGTCCCTTTGTGTTGAGAACCACCTGGATGACTCTCCTTCAACAAAGAGCAATTATAGCTCTTTGGCTAAATCTGGCCCTATTCGCATGTACTGATATGTACAGAACTGAGTCAGCTAATTCCTTTCTTTCCCCTTCAACTAGCTTAAGCAATTAAACAGGGCTGGATGGGGTCCTGATGCATAATCCTTGAAGCCAGATGACAGTGGTTCTTTCCCTGCCTTGTGACTCCCAAAAACATGACTGAGCCTGACAGGATGAAGAGCCACATAGCTCTAAGATAAGAGGCTATGACTTCTCAGGGCAGAAAAATTTGCAAAACATATCTGAAGCACCAGCCCCCAAAACATTAAATGTTACCTCAATTGTGTTATGCAGATTGGCCTTGTTGTGTATCCTCTCTCTGCATATTGCAGAGGTGCTTTCGGGCCTCCTATCTAGCTCAGCTCCCAGCACTCACGTATTTTTCCACCATTCTCACAATCACTCTTCCTCAAACCACTTCCTTCTTCACAAATTAATAAAATTCAGGTGGGCCCTGGGGAGAGGCCTTTGTTCCAACAAACCTTCATCCTGGCTAGACATAGGACCCCTTGGCTCCCCATAACTATAGATATGTCTTAGTGTCTTTATTCTTGCAGAGGTCGCATTGGAAGTGGTATATTGGAATTAACTCACTGGAATTCCAGTAACCTTTCTATGGAATTACAAATACAAACTTCCCGTACTGAGATGAGGTCTGGGAAGGGCTCTCTATACCTTTATACCTTTGCTGATCCTATAATATATTAAGAGTGATGATCTGTGGTATTTTCGGGTGATATGTCCCACTACATATAATATTTAGTTAGAATTACTATATAAATGATGATAGGTATAGATATTTGCAATGAGAATTTGGGGCTTTGAGACTACATTTATTTATTAAGTTATCATTCCTTTATATTAGCCTCTTTTTAATAAAAAATATTAATCAGTAAGTAAGTATTATACTATAAATGCAGAATGCTTTGGTGTATTTATACAAGTGTGCAATGACTATATCAACCTAACATGCCTTACTTCAGATGCCTATCATTTTGTGTGATGAGAACACTTAAAAATCTACTCTTTCGACAGTTTTCAAGAATGCAATGCATTTTTATGAACTGTAGTTACCATCATATATGTAATTATCCCTTTATTTATTTATTTATCAGTTACTGGGGATTGAACTCACGACTGCATGCTTGCAAGGCAGGCGCATATGCTGCTGAGCTAAATTCCCAGCCCGTAATTATCCCTTTAATATGGTATTTGGCAGAACTCAAAATTCCTAGCAGGCCTGGTGAATTGAGTTTGGAAATGGCCGCAGGTGCATATATGGCATCTGTGTAAACCACAGGGCTGCTTTGTGTGGCTTCTTGGTCTGGGTTTTAAGACCTAAATTCAGGCAGACAAATTCCCTTATGGCCATAGACGTTCCACTGTTCACAGACCTATACACAAGTTTCTAGATAGATGTTAAATCAACTAGAGAATCATTTCGAGTTTATTTCAGAAGTGAGAACTATATTAATGCCCAGTCTAGGAGGAAAGTAATTTGAAAGGAAATTATTTAAATTCAAATCATATTTATGAACTTTTATTTTCCTGTTTATATCCTATGATAAGAAATAATATTTATGAGTGAATCAAAAGTGAACTGCAAAGGTCAAGGAGACTATTTCCAATGAATTAAAAACCCTTGTTGTCCAAACCTGTGTTCACCTGAATGAAATGAAGCTCATAACATCAGATGCTGGCAATTTTGAAGGGGCCACTGCAGGCTTGGGTGGACATTTATTCACAGATTAGTCTAGTATTGTTGCCCCTCATAGACTTCTAGGTGGCTCTTTTCCAGGTGTTCCTGAGTGCTCAGCAACCTCATTCATTAGCAGCAGCTGTTAACTGCTGCTACAGATGGGGTCTTAGGCAGGATGAATCATAGTTCCAATAGGATAAGGAGAGGCTGAGTATAGCAAAGAGGATCAGCCATAAGGGAGGAGCTAAAACGGAAAAGTCAAGAACAACATGGAATGACTTGGCAATTACCCATCATTCTTAGTAGAAGAAATGTTGAGGATTGATAGATAGTACTGTCTCAGTCATACAAGCCTCACAATTGACTCTATTGTGAGTCAAAATTTTTAGATTTATTGCAGGATCACTGTGAAGAATATGCATAAAGTGAGGTGCAAACATGTAATTCTAGCACTATGGGAGGGTGAGGCAGGTGAAGTACAAGTTCAAACCCAAGCTGGGAAACTTAGCAAACCCTTTTTTGGAAGGAAGGAAGGAAGGAAGGAAGGAAGGAAGGAAGGAAGGAGAGAGAGAGAGAAAGGAAGAAAGAAAGAAAGAAAGAGAGAGAGAGAGAGAGAGAGAGAGAGAGAGAGAGGAAGGAAGGAAGGAAGGAAGGAAGGAAGGAAGGAAGGAAAGAAGGAAGGAAGAAAGAAATGGGATGTAGCCTAGTGCAAAAGTTCCTGGGTTTAATCCCCAGTAGGGTCAAAAACAAAAACAAAAACAATACACACAAATATAGCTGAATCAATAATAAGATGTAAGGACCATTCTAAGGTTACACAGAAGTTAATCCCTCAGTTCCAGAAGGCTGAGTGGAAATGAGGCAAAGCAAGTGATTGGAGATTTTGTTGGTAGGCCATTACCATGTGGTATCTTTGGCCAGAAGGGCAGATGGGGGTTAGATGGCAGCCTGACTACCAACTGACTTCAGATGGGCTGTATGCCAGCCTGAAGCTCCTGAAGACCTTTTGTACGGACAACTATGTGGCTGAGGTGAACAGAAGATGAGAACACTACTCTTTGAAAATGTAGTGGAGGGGCCGGGGATATAGCTCAGTGGCGTAAGCACCTGCCTGGCAAGCGCAGGGTCCCGAGTTTGACTCCCAGTATCACCCCCTCCCCCGCAATGTACTTAAAGGCCTTAAGCAAGGACGCTGTGCCCAGCAGCCTTGAGCTGGGGGCCTTCTGCTTCCCCAGCCTTCTCCCCACCACAAGAACCAAGCCGTGCCTTCAGAAGCCTGGCTTGTCCTCTTCCTCTGTGTCCCAGGTCAGCAATGGGGAAGCTGTGTGCCCCCGGGGCGAGCGGCCTCTGGGCACATTTCCTCGCCGCCCTCTCCTGTGCTCAGCGCTGCGTCCCTGTCCTTCCTTGGATGGCCCGGTTCCCTCTCCCCACACTCCACAGCCCGGGGCAGGTCTCCGTCAAGCTTGCCGCATGGCCCTTGCAGAGACTCGGAACTTGGTGCATTTTGTGGAGGCAGATTTTTAGCTGTGCTACGTTCCACCTCTTCCTTCTCAGATGGTTTTTCGCTGGTAGGAAAACTTTCTAAACAATTTCCAACCATAGCATCTTCGGACTTCCTGTAATACTCACAAGTGTTGCTAGGGTTGGTGTGAAGCTGTTGCCCGTTAGCACTGGGGAGCTCCTTCCTGAACATTCTTTGATAACATTCTTCTGCTTTCTCAAACTCAGTGAATTCACAGGGTGTATTCAGAAAATCTGGCTTCTCCTCCATAACTTTATTTTTATACTCAGTAATTAAGGCCCTCAGTTTTTCAATCTTCTCTCTATCTCCTTGGGCTTCAGATTTTCCTGTATTCTGCATTTGCTTAATTTTATCCCTATAACAGTACATAATATGGAAATAGAGGTAGTTATTGTTCGGGGTGGAGTCCAGCGCCTTTAGAAAGAGCTCAATAGCTTTGTCTAGGTTGCCTTTTCTTCTGTAAAACTTGCCTGCACTTTGAAGGACATCTGTTTGTTGAGGAGCTTTCTCCAGGGCCTCTTCAATCAACCGTTCTGCTTCTGCTACTTCATTTGTTTTCTGCAGTTTCAGGGCCAATAGCACTTTGAGATATTGGTTCTCAGGACTCAGCTCAATAGCCTGCCTCAGAGCACTGACAGGGAACTGCTTCCATGGCTTAGTATCCAATCGGTACATTGCAATTGCTAGCCCAGAAGAGAATTCTGGGTTGTCAGGTTTCTCTTCCAGAGCCTTCTCAAAACACATCTTTGCCCTTTCATTTCTTCCACACTTCAAGTATGTCCATCCTTCCTCAGAGTCAAGCTCAGGGCACTCAATGCTGTAAGGATTTGAAAACTTCACACAGACCTGCTTCACCTTATCAACGTAAGTCTGAGCCTCTTGGAGCTGGCCCATGTGGTAGTAGATCCATGCGTAGTTTCCCCAGGTGACCAGACTCTGGATTTCTGCTTGCCCAGGGTGTTCTTGCTGAATTAACTCTTCAGCTTGCTGTAAGCACTGCAGGGCTGCATCGTTTTGACCTTGTAGATGTTTCAGGTAGGCCAACAAGTTGTACATTGTGGCTTTGAATTCAGTGCTTAGCAATTCAATCTGGTTACACACTCTGTCATTTAGATGACTTAAAATATCCTTTTCCTTGAATAAATTCCAGGTGAAGTGGCATTTTAGTTGTGGAAGGATTCTCTCCAAGGAACTCTTGGTGATCTCACTGTGGAGAAAATATACAAAGTCATAGTGATGTGCACCTGGCAAGCATTGTACCCTTTAATGATTAAATGTGTATATCAATTTGACTGAGCTACAAGAACAATTAGATACCTGGTTACAAACTAGCAACCTTCCTGGGGGGCTTAAATCACACCGTGAGGCACAAAGACCTAGCAAGTCTTCACTTTTGGACAATTATTCCCGATTACCAGTTTCCCAGCTCTAAAATACTGTATCTCTTTAACAAGTAATTTTCCTTTATGTCAACATCCCTCCTGCCTTCCACACTTTACCCGTGCTATGCTTAGTCTCCTCACAGGTCACACTCTACTTCTACAAGCCAGGAGTTCTCAAACTTTGGTGTCCATGTGAAGTACCTGTAGTCATTTTGAAATACCTCATTCCCATTTCAGATCTACTGAATCAGGATTTCAGAGTGCCCAGGGATTTGCATTCTAATAGAGCACTTGGGATGATTAGGATGCAGGATGTCTTGAAAAACAGTTTGAGACACTATTACAGATTGACTCTGTTCTTAGTTCACAGAAAAGTGTAGCATGTCAGTAAGAAGATGGCTCAGGAGAACACATTACCCAGTTCTATAGAAGCAAAGCTTCACAGTCAATATGACTTCATTATGGCTTGGAGTTTTGCAGTGTTGGACTAGTCATTAACATATTTGCTGAGAGATAAGCATGTAATTAAGACAATGTACCAAAATCTATAAATCTCTGATTTAGTTTTTCTCTAATATAAGAAACTAAAGAAGGACTTGTATCTCCGTGAGTTTCCTCCAGATTCCAACCTTCATGGAGAAAATTATGCCTGAAATAAAATCAGAGCTTGCTTCCTGGTGGGCACTCTTGCTAAAATCCAGTCTCCTTCCTGCTCCCAGCTCCCACTTGCCTCAGAGTCTCTGCGCTGCCTGATGGGAAAGCCAACAGTGCCACGCACATGAAAATGCACAAATGAGTAAACCAGATTTTTGATTGACTTGCACAGATCCCTTTCTAATCTCTAAGCAAGTAATGAAAGACAGTAACTGAGCAAATGTAACAGAGACTTGGAAGCTGCCTTTCCTAAAAGCACTGACTTTTCACTTGGACCTGTAGATCCTGCTAAGATTTGAATGTAGACACGTTAATCATTAAGGAATTTCTATCTAAAAACTGGTAACAAAAGATTGATTTGCCCTAAAGTCACCTAACCCCTCTCATCCTCCACAAAGTTCAAAAATACCACAGTAAGAGCAGCTGTTTTCCAGGTTCCAGAAACAGTGAGTCTTGCAGGCAGATCACTGCGCCCTGAGACTGCCTTCCTGAACAGGACCGATCATCTCATTCTGGAAGCTGGATCGCCCCTCTGCAGAACCTCACAGACCTGAGATAGCAGTGAGCCAGACCACGGCTTGACCAAGACTGCCTCACTATGGACACTTCCTTCCCTGGGCTTCTGTTTCTTGCTCTATACAAACCCAAAGCTCTTGTCAGCACCACCAAGGCACACTGTATTTTAGGGTGCTAGTCTTCCTGCTCCTCCTGGGGGTCACATTGAGTTAAGGAACCTTTCATATTTCATTATCACTCTTGTGGACTCTCAAGGCTGCTGGTGACAGATTGTTGGGATCCCTACAAGTCAGGCTACTGACCTTGGACTCTGATGACAGAAATTGTAAGAACAAGTTTCTCAGTGGGACCGTAAAAGACTCTCATAGCTGGCAGTCCTCTGGTGATTTCCTCTTTGGTGATGTTAGGCACTGGTAGGGAAGGGAAATGCAACCTGCCTATGTCCCTTCAGAGCACCTTGATATGGGCTTCAGGCCAGCATATGGCAGAGGGTCCCCTTTAGGCCTCCTGGAGTTAGTGGCTTTTGACTCACTTGAGTACAAGACATTGCAAAGCCTCTTGTAAAGGCTGCCTACAAGGGCACTGGGAGGGATCTGGCTTTCTGGTCAACCTATTCATGTAGACAGTTCCAATCCCTTTTAACCAGGAGCCCATTATATAAAAATGACAACTTGAGATATTGTCAAGGAATTCACTTGACAATGAATTCCTTCCACTTATTGCATCCTCAAACATGAGTGCAAAATGCTTACAGAGCATTGGGGATAAAGTGGGACAGGTAATCTCCATTACTTCCCTCTGGCATAGCTAATCAGATCCTCAGACAACTGACCAGATATTCACTATATATCTTTGTGGGACAAGTGTACTTTTCTCTCAGTTTTCTAGAAGCTGTGCCAATAGCAGTACTCTTAAAAGAACTCTTGGTTTTTTTGTTTTTTTTTTTAAATCAAGTTTTCTGAGATACATTTCACATACTATAAAATGCACCCATTTAAGGTACAGTTTGGTGACTTTTGACAAATGTTTTTACCCTTGTAAACATATAGACTATTCTTGTCATTTTGAGAGATTACTTTTTATGTCTTGCTACTCCATCCCCACCATCTTTAGCCAGACACTTCTCTGCTTTCCATCACTAAAAATTAGGCCAGTATTACATCAGAATTTAAGTAATTATATTTTTGAGAAGAGATTTTTTTTCTGCTGCTCACAAGCATTCATTATAATGAAACAAAGCTTTCAACTTTCATTTTTTTCATATAAAATAAAAATTAAAAGGCTCATGTATCAACATTGTTTCTTCTACTTCCAATGTTAAAGAGAGCAAATATTTCAGAACTACATGAGTTGGGGGTACTGTACTGATTTCCATATTCCATGATGTCTGCTAAAAATAAATATTTCTAAAACTTGTAAGAAAAAAGTCTGTGGCTTAGTCATTTCAAATAACACAATAATCTAGCTTTGAATCACAAATTTGTGCCTAGGTAGAACTAGTCCTTCCTTTCATTCTACCTAACAACTCCATCCAGTGAGCAGTTATGGGAATTTAAGGATCCTGAGTGTGCACACCAGGAAAAACCACAGAACACTAAAATAAAATTGACAAGCAATTGCTAAAGGTCCCAAGGGATACAAATATGTTGAATCTATAACTCAGGAACCTCCCTACATATAGTAAGAAGTTCAGATTACAATTTGCTTTCCAGAAAAAAAGAGGTTAAATATTTCTGTTTCACTAACCTCATGACAGCAATCTGTAGTCTGCCTCTCAGCTGTTCCGAAAAGCTGTAGACTGGATTGATTTTCTCTTCAGAAATCTTCCTGGTCCACCTGCAGTACGCGTGGAGAATATATAATGAGGAGGTAGGGGTGGGAGAAATATACTAGCTGATACCTTCTCTGGGATTGTAAGTAACTGCCTGTTTTGAAAGGGAAGAGGAAGCTGGAAAGTGAAACTGATTTAAAGTCAGCAAGAAAAGGAAAAAGAAACCTAACACTTAGAACCACTGTGACTCAGCACACCACGTTGTTTAAAACTGGGACTCTGAGATTGAAATGTGAGACAAAAAAGCACAAGGATTAGACTTTGGATCCAAGAGGGTCCAGGAAACCACATTTTTCATAAGGTCTCTAGGGTATGCTAATGGAGGTCCTTCTGGAACCACATGAGGGAAAGACTGTTTCAAAATATTTTCCTAAGAAAAATCATAGTTTTTTCCAGGATATTTACTGGTGTGAGACAATATGCATGCAGAGGTCCAGATTTAATTCTCTCTGTTCATGTTAGTAGCTCTGCAATTTTCTAGGCATCAAATCCCTGAATGTGAAAGTCCATTTTATCCTACATGAAGGATAGGAAGCCAAGCATGCCAGAGATCTGTGAGTAGTTTAGCTTTCTCAGGTCTAAGGCAATCATTTTGTTCACCCAGCTCTAAATGGGAAACAATGATCAATGCATTGTTGCTTAATGGATGGATGCATAATGATTTTGTATAGTTGGGCTTCTAGTACAGTTAGAAACAAAGGAGCTGAGTGAGTCACTCCTTCCCACTTAACTCTAAACAGCAGCTAATAGTCACTCCTGCTTCCATGAGCACAAGAGAGGCAGAAAACAAATAACATAAACCTAGAAGATCCCAGTGTCTCATGGGAGAGCACAGTTATCACAATGGAGTCTGTGAGAGGTATCGAAAGCAGAGGTATCTGGCCTTCACATTCGAGAAGTGTGAGTTACTGGCCCTCATTTCCTCTTTTTCCTGTTGTTGCTGCTATCTTTGACTGGGGTGCAACACTTTTCTACTGCCCTGGCATCTTTCATGACCTGTGTCACACTTTCATTGGCATAGACTGGCCCTGAGCCCAACTTTTCATGATCTTTAATAAACATAGTTGTTTGCTACTTACAATTGGCAATATGCTTGGCAATTCTTTCCTAGTCATACGCAAGAACTTGAACTATTGTTGGCTTATCCAACTGCAACACTTTGAGTTTTGAAGAAGTGATGTTACCCTAAGAGATTTAAAAACATTTATAATATTTGTCAACCAATAGTTAAAAATGCATAAAACCCTATGGCGTAGAGTTCCCAGGACTGATTCACTGATGATAGAAACCTTAAATAGGAGTAAGACTACTTTTGTCCTGAGGCAACACAAAGCAGAAATGCTTTGGTAGCAGAATGGGCCCAATTCAGGATTTTTCCAACAATAGAGTTTCACAAGACATTGAGTTTCAGAGATTGTTTGTCTGTTCCACATAAATACCCTGAACTTGTGTAGGTCTATATTTATGATTGTCTTACTTAACAATTTGTTATCTTACTAGTAATAAAATAGTATGCCTTGGGCCAGGGATTTAGCTCAGAGGCCTAAGTGCCTGCCAGGCAAGTGCAAGGTCAATTACCCGTACCAAAAGGAAAAAAATAATGTGCTTTTATAAAAGATGGGAAAGTACCCTTATATCGCCGGCTAGAGCAATTCCTTATGATAATGGAAAGTAAAACTAAAGCAAGAATATGAACTTACAGGCACAATCTTTAATTAGAAGGTAAGAGGGAATGAAGTGGGGGATCCTCTAAGGAAAGACAATAAGAAAAAACAGGAAGAGATCTTCAATTTGAAAAAACGAAGGGGGTAAAGTCAGCAGAGGTGAATCAGAGTGGTTGCAAGCAAAGTATCTTCTAGGGCCAGTTTTATGGACTGCTAATGAGCTGGGTTATCTCTGTCTTGGTTTCACAGCTCAAGAGGATTTTGCGTGACTTGAGGGGCAATTTGGTCATGTGAGGTCATATTTCAGTGAATATTTCTGGGTGCAGGTCTTACCCTGGTGTCCTCAGTCTTGTGGGGTAATATGAAAAACTTGGTAAATTTAAACTAATGAGCTTTGTTTTGCCAATGTTTAGGCAGATCTTCCCTAAGTGACTAACATGTCTATATGTAGAACTGACCCAGAGTTTTATAAAATGAAAGTCAAGCTTTGTTCTATGTAGCTCTGTTGGGCATCTATAGGCATAAGTGAAAAATCATGATTTTTAGCAAAGCCATGTTTAAGTCATTGTATATCTTTGAAGAAAACACAAATTATGCTTTTAATGAGTAACAGCTTAAGGGCCCATACATTTGTTTGTCTTCTCTCTCTATAGCAGACTCTGACTAGGTCACTTAGACTGAGGTCAAATGTGTCTTTGCTTTTGGCCTGTGGTTTCAAAGGTTTTACTTGTCACAGCCACATAGAGTATACATTTTTAAAGAATATGTATATCTCTGTTACTTAGAATTCAGTGTTTAACTTGGCACAGTGGGACCTCAAAGCTTAAAGGAGAACTTATTTCTATCATTTGCCTTCGGTGTTCAGATCAAAGGAAGTTGTATCTGGAACATTCGTGCACTGGGAGGGTGCTGATGTTAGGAATGGGCTCTGCTTTGGAGCACAGCAAGGGTCTGGGCATCACCAATAAAGATCAGAAAAGGGACAAATTAAAATGGTCAAAGTCTTCTTCCTGGAGTACGGTAGATTGCAATATAATGCAGAATTAATTTCTAGTATAGTAGCACCAACTCTTTGCTTTTTTTCTTCACTTTGAGATACTCATAAATTTTCCCTTGTATTTATTACAACTCTGTACAGTGGCTGAGTAGCATTCTTCGTTATTTAGACATTCATATTGTTTTTTCCCCTTTTGTAGAAAAATTTCTTAAATTTTATTCAGTATAGTAAAAATCTTCCTTCTCTTTTTTAAAAATTCATTTTTTTACTTTTAAAAAGCAAAACAGAAAAAAGAATAGAAATAATACAGAATTTCAAAAAATAACAGTAAGAAATCAACCCTAGTTAATATATTACACATTGTTATCTTAGAATAGTTGCTCAAGTTACAAAATCAAAGCATAAAAAATAAAGAGTCAAACAATGACAACACAAGCTATTCTTTTTGATGAACTAACAGAATTAATAGTATGGTTATCTGTCTTGCACACTTAAACATATATACAGTTATATGGGTATACTAACAAGTTGTTCTTTCCTTTTGAGCACTTATCTATTGTACATTTTGGATCTTATTACTTTTCAGCTTTTTATTATTATTATTTATTTTTTACTCTAGAGAGACAATATAATATTTACAAATGTGATTCTGATTTATTTCACTTATAAGGGTAGGCTTACGTTGCCTCCATTTACCTATAAAAGCCTCAAGACCATCCTTTTTATAGATGAGTAATATTCCATTATATAAAAATACCACATCTTTTTCAACCATTCTGTGGTTGATGGGCATTTTTGTTGTTTCCAAGATTTATCTATTACAAATTATGCTGCTATAAACATGGGTGCACATACACCACTGTGGCATGACTTTTTCAGTTCTTCTGGGAAAATACCCAGGAGGGGAATAGCTAGGTTGAATGGAACCTCTAATCCTAGTTTGTTGAAGAATCTCCATATTGATCTCCATAGTGGCTGCACCAGTCTACATCCCACCAACAGTGGAGAAGTGTTCCTTTTCCCCCACAGCCTCAGCAACACTTATTGTCAGTTCATGTCTTGATGGCAGCCATTCTTTCTGGAGTGAGATGAAATCTCAGTGCTATTTTAATTTGCATTTCTCGAATGACCAGTGATGGTGAACATTTTCCTCATGTATTTATTTGCCATTTGTATATCTTTATCTGTGAAACGTGTGTTCATTTCAGATGCCCATTTTTGAAAAGGGTCTTTGACTTTGGGGGGCTTGATGTTTTTCAGTTCTTTGTATACTCTGGATATAAGTCCTTTGTCTGGACTTTTATTGGCTAAAATTCTTTCCCACTCTATGGGCTTTCTTTTCACTCTGTTGGTGATTTCTTTTGAAGTACAAAAACTTTTTAATAAGATGTAATCCCAGTTGTTGATTCTTTGAAGTATTTCCCATGTGACTGGCATTTTGTTCATGAATTCTCTGCCTACACCAAGATTTCTACCTAACTTGTCTTCCAGTAGATTTAGTGTTTCTGTTTTAATATTTAGATCCTTGATCCGTTTTGACTTTAATTTAGTGCATGGTGATAGTAATGGGTCTAGTTTCAGTCTGGCATTTGGAAAGCCAATTTTTCCAACACCATTTATTAAAGAGGCTTTCTTCCAGTTTAGCCCCTTTGTCAAATATCAGGTGGCTGAGTGTTTTTGTAGTTTTGTTTGTATCTTCTAATCTGTCGCATTGACCCTCAGGTCTATTTCTTTGCCAGTACTATGCTGATTTTATTACAGTGGCTTTGTATTATAATTTCAAGTCAGGAATTGAGATGCCTCCTGCTTTGCCTTTGTGGCCCAGAATTCCTTTGCTATTCTAGGTTTCTACTGTTTCCAAATGAATTTTAGGATTGTTTTCTTTAGATCTGTAAGGTATGCTAATGGTATTTTGATTGGAATTTCATTAAATCTGTATAACAGTTTTGGGAGTATGGCCATTTTCACAATGTTGGCTCTTCCTAACCAAGAGCAAGGAATGTCCTTCCATTTTCTAATATCCTCTTCAATCTCCTTTTTTAGTATAGCATAATTTTCAGCATATAGGTCTTTTACATTCTTGGTTAGGTTACTTCCTAAGTATTTCATTTTTTTAGGTGCTATTGTGAAAGGCGATATTTCTGTAATTTCTCTCTCTGTGAGTTTGTTTGTGTAGAGGAATGCTATTGATTTTTGAGTGTTGACTTTGCATCCAGCTATGCTGCTGAATTTTTTTATTACCTCTAGTAGTCTTTTTATGGAGTTTTTTTGGGGTCTTTTATATAAAGTATCATGTCATCTGCAAATAATGATAGTTTTACTTCTTCCTTTCCTATCTTTATTCCTTTTATTTCTCTCTCTTGTCTGATTGCTCTGACTAATGTTTCCAGAACTATAGTGAAGAGGAGTGGTGATAGTGGACCTCCTTGTCTTGTTCCTGATTTTATAGTGAAGATTTTCAGTTTTGTCCATTTAGTATAATGTTGGCTGTTGGTTTGTCATAGATGGTCTTAATGAAATTGAGATAGATACCATCTATTCTGAGTTTCTGTAGGGTTTTTATCATGAACAAGTGTTGGACTTTATCAAAAACTTTCTGCTTTTATTGAGATGGTCATGTGATTTTTGTCTTTGGCTTTGTTGATGTGGTGTATTACATTTATTGATTTGTATATGTTAAACCATCCCTGCATTCCTGGAATAAATCCCACTTGGTTGTGATGTATAATCTGCCTGATGATTTTCTGCATTCTATTTGGCAGTATTTTGTAATTGTTTGATTTTTGATTAAGGAAACCTAAAATTTGCTACAAAAGCTTTTAATGTGGAAATATATCTTGTGTAAGTTTTAGATAGATGGTTCACTTGTCTAGGTATTAAAAAGCAATTAATTAGTTCCAACGGAAACATATAAGAGATACTATTTCTAGCATCATCACAAATACTGAATTTTATCTGCCTTTTAACTTTTGTCAGTCTGATGAGTTCAAGCATATATTCCTGAAGGAGATATGTGTATATGTGAATCACAGGCAAAAAAAAATGTCCAATAATATAATTCTCATATTTGAACTTTTTTCACATACTGAACCTCAGTGTGCTTTGCTTTGCTTCTCGCTCCTCACCTTTCCCCCCCTCTTCTCCTACTTCCTATCTATATCTTTTTCCTTCAAGTTTACCTTTCTAGAGATAACTTTTCATCTCTTTGTACAAAATAGAAAAAAAATCCTTCCCAGATTATTCTTTTATGTTAACTCATTAATTTAACAAAGACTTTCTACAATCACTCTTATCTGATTAAAAATTCCAAACAAAAATCTGTCTAGCCCATTTCAAACCAGATATCCACCTGTGATGGAATCAGATGAAATCTCATGTGTCCTCCAGAGAATGAGATCATAGGCAGACACATCAGTGGCTTTGAGTCTCTGCAGGTTCAAGTGGTAGCCATTCATTTCCAGACTTTTATTAGTACAGTGAACTGCTACTTAAGTAACCTTGGTCACTGAGATTGCTGCACATGCATTTTAATTTTTATTCCCATATGAGGGTAACAGCATCTGTTGAAAAATCATACTATTTTTTTCCTGAAATGTGTATTTTTTTGGTGGAATATACATATGTTACATTTTCTTTATCCATTCATTCTTTGATGGACATTTAGAGCTGATTTCACAGCTTGGCTTTTGTAAATAATTGTACAGTGAAAATGGTATTGCAGCTATCTATCTCTTCAACATACCAATTTCATTTCCTTTGGATAAAAGAATTTTCTGCATGAAAGGTGATTGCTTTGTGTCTAGTACCATGAAGGCCCTCTTGAAGTTACCTTTGGTTCATCTCCTGTTGCTATGAGCTTGGGTATAAATCACCAAATGGTCTTAAAGGAGGTTGTTTTAAAATTTTTGCTAATATTTATCTTAAATACATTACCAGGAGGTTTCATTCCTGTATTGTGTCTTCTTGAACAAGATAAATGCTATTTGTATTTTGTGACTTCATTTATCCTTCCAAGATAGGCAGATTTTAGCTTCTCCAACTTTTCTAAGATTACTTGCCAAGCAACATCAAGTGCTTGAGGCGTGTTTTTATCCCAATGCTTTTTAAAGTTTATTTTTTCTCTATCCATCAAGATTTATAAAGTCAAGAAAGTACCTAAGTTAGATCTCTGAATATTGTCTGCTTTATATTATCTTCAATATAGACAGAAATGGGCTATAGAATATAATATAAAGAGTAACTACAGCTGTCTAAGAACCAAGAAAATGCCAAACCTGCAAAAATCTTTTTAAAAAAGCAGTTTTCTTGATGCTTGTGCTTTCAAGTGTTTCTATTTTAGTAACTTTCATGAAGTGTGTACATTCATTTTTTATGATTCCCTTTGAGAAGGAAGATTTTAGCTCCTCCCCCTCGACTCGACCCCTGGACCTAGGATGGCAACGAACTGTCAGCTGCCACTCACCCCCACCCTAGACCTGGGACAGCCACAGATTGTCGGCTGCCCCTCTCCCTATACCCTGGACCTAGGACAGCTGCTGATCATTGGCTGCCCCTCCTCTTGGCCCCCAACCTGTGATGGGCTTGGATCATTGGCTGCCTTTCCCCTTCACCCCCCCAACCTGTGACAGCTGCAGATTGTCAGATGCCCCTCATCCTCCTTGCCTCCTGAACCTAATGTGCCTGCAGATTGTCAGTTGCCCTTCATTCTGCCGGTCTGGAATTGGGGTGGTCATGGATCATCAGGTTCCCCTCCACCTCATTCTCTGGACTTTGGAAGGCAGTGGATTAACCTTGCTGGGCTGATGGGAGACTCAGTTACCCCTCATCCACAAAGAGGACCTCAGCGGGTTTGTGATAGTGTGATGAGTTTCTCCCTCAAATAGAGGACCTCAGTGGGTAAATAGGAGCAAAGTCCCCCTACTGGCTGTAGGACCTTGGTGAGCCTGGCAAGAGTGTTCTCCATACATAGAACATCAGATGGGTTGAGGAGAGTGTGAAAAAACCTCCCTCAACCCAGAGGAAATTAAAAGGGCTTATGAGACTCCCAGTAACACAGTAGGGTCCCACCTGAGGTAAACATTATAACCAGATAAATGTGATGTCTTGGAACAAGCTGAAGCCATAGCAACATCAGGAACTATGGGTTGACTTACATCAATACTCCTAGGCTAATCAGCCTAGGAAGATTATAGGACTAACACAACAGGCCCTGCAGGTAAAATTCAGGTAACTGGCCCTCCCCTTCATTGTGGGACCCAGCAATTGGACAAACATCAACCACAAAGTAGGACCCTAAGACACATACTATGGACAGTTGAGACTAGCAGGATTAAAAGGCCAAATATTAGTCCAAGAGGTGAAAATGACAAAACAAAAAAGCAAAATGCTATTTCAAACATCTAGTCCATCAGGAGCAAGTACAGGAGACATTGAAATAGAACACATTAAAAAGTCATACACCTGAAATTTCTGAAAAGATATCAAGTGAAATAAAGAAACAAATCCATGAGGCTATAGTGGAAATCAGATTAGAAATAATCTCTCACATAAAGACAGTTGCTCAGAAACTGTCTTAAAGGAGTTGCTCAGCATAGCTAGAGAAGATATAGATAAAAAAAAAAGTATAGGAGCATGGGAAAATGATGGAAATCTTAAAGGAACAACACAAAAAAGAAATAGAATGCATGAAACAAATTCAAAGAGATATCCAAGAAATTAGAAATTCTATTGATAGGTGGAAAAACTTTTTAAATGAAGCTGAGGATAGAATTTTTGACATTGAGGACAGGATCACAGTTAGTGATCATCAAAGGATAGAACTTTTAAAAATAACAAGGCAGCATGAAATGACAGTTCAACAGCTTCAAGATGATACCAAAAGAAACAATATAAGACTAATAGGCTTAAATGAAGATGCAGGAGTCAATGCAAATAACATCAGAAACTATTCACAGAAGTAATGGTAGAAAAATTTCCCAAACATGGAGAAAGAATCTGATATATAGATAAGTGAGACATATAGAACACCAAACAGTCATAGCCAAAATAAATCTATACCTACACATATAATAATTAAGATCCCAGACATATAGCATAAAAAAGATTACTAAAAGCTGTTAGAGAAAAGACACAACTCACCTATCTATCAAGGAAAGCCCATTAGAATCACAGCATACTTTTGAGCAAAAACCCTTAATTTAAGACAAGCTGGGAGTGAAGCCCTGAAAGAAAACAACTTTCAACACAGATTGATGTACCCTGAAAAATTTTCTTTGAAATTTAATGGAGAAATAAGATACTTCCATGACAAAGAACCATTGAAGAAATTCATGTACACCAAACCAACCCTAGAAAGAGTACTGAAAGACATACTAGGGAGAGATAAAAATGACTACACTTCCAGAACAGCAACAGAAAGTAACCACCAGACAGGGCAAGCAGTTAAGGGGAGAGAGCAGAAAACCAACAGCAGGAAAATAACATGACAAAGTTTAACCAGTACATGTCAGTCATATCCATAAATGTAAATGTCTTCAATTCACCTATCAAAAGAAATAGGTTGACAGAATGGATCAATATACAGGATCCCACAATATACTGTATGCAAGAAACACATCTGACTCAAAAGGAAACTCATAGATTAAAAGTTAAAGGATGGCAAACAATATTCTATGCAACAGGAACCCAGAAAAAAACCAGAAAAAAAACTATTCTGTTTGCTGACAATGTGAACTTCAAACCAAAAATGATCAAAAGAGATAAAAAGGTGACTACATACTTGTCAGGGGAATAATTCAAGAGGAAGAGCTAACAATCATAAATATATATGCATCAAATACAGGAGCATGCAACTACATAAGACAAATACTAATACACATGAAAAACCAAATAAACAACAACACAAGCATAATAGAGGACCTTAATACTTCATTGTCACAAAGAGGAGATCAACTAGACAAAAAGTTGGCAAAGAAATAACAAAACTAAATCAAACTTGTGAACAAATGGACTTAGTAGTGGTTTACAGGGTGTTCCACCCAACAACAGCAGAATACACATTCTTCTCAGCTGCACATAGGACATTCTCTAAGATGGACTATATATTAGCCCATAGAACATTCTTAAGTAAATGTAAAGGAACTGAAACTATCCCATGTATATTATCTGACTATAGTACACTGAAATTGGAAATTAATGACCAAAGAAATTGCAAAACAAGCATAAATACATGAAAATTAAATAACCTCTTGAACAATCAATGGGTTATAGGTGAAATTAAAGAAATTAAGCAATACCTACAATTCAATGAAAATGCAAATACAACATATCAAAACCTATAGAATGCAATGAAAGTGGTCCTAAGAGGGAAATATACAGCAATAAATTGTTACATCAAGAAAATAGAACTAGCACAAATAAACAACCTAATGCTATATTTCAAGCTTCCAGAAAAAGAAAAGCAAGTAAAACCCAAAGCTCACAGAAGAAAGGAAATTATAAAGATCAGAGCAGAAATTAATTCAATTGAAATTAAGAAACCAATACAAAGAATTAATGAATCAAAGAGCTGTTTTTTGAGAGAATAAACAAAATTGATAAACTTCTAGCCAATCTTATCAAGAAAAAGAAAGAAAAAACTCAAATTCATGCAATAAGGACTGAAAAGAGAGAAATTACTACAAATCCCATGGAAATTCAAAAGACGATGAATACCTTTGCAAATCTCTACTCACATAGGATGGAAAATACAGTGGAAATGGACAGATTTCTAGAAATTTATGAATTGCTAAAGTAGACTCAAGAAAATATAACAATTTTGAATAACCCAGTATCAGCTACTAAAATTTAAAACATTATTAAAAACTTACTAACAAAAGCCCAGGTCCTGATGGATTCATGGCTGAATTTTATAAGAAATTTAGAGATTTAATGCCAACATTCCTCAAACTTTTCAATGAAATTGAAAAAGAAGCAATCCTCACCAACACATGCCTGGAAGCAAATATTACTCTGATACCAAAACCAGAGAAAGACCCAACCAAAAAGGAGAACTATAGGCCAGTCTCACTAATGAACATTGATGCAAAGATTCTCAATAAAATATTGGCAAATAAAATGCAGCAAATTACCAAGAAGATTATATACCATGACCAAGTGGGATTTATTCTAGGAATACAGGGATGGTTCAACAAATGCAAATCAATAAATGTAATACATCACATCAACAGAGCCAAAATAAAAATCACATGATCATCTCAATAGACACAGAAAAAGCTTTCGATAAAGTCCAACACCTTTTCATGATTAAAAAAAAAACCTTACAGAAATTCGGAATAGACGGTATGTACATCAATCTCATAAAGGCCATCTATGACAAACCAGCAGCCAACATTATACTAAATGGACAAAAACTTAAAGTCTTCACTCTAAAATCAGGAACAAGACAAAGATGTCCACTATCACCACTCCTATTCAATACAGTTCTGGAAATATTAGCCAGAGCAATCAAACAAGAGGGAGAAGTAAAAGGAATAAAGATAGGAACAGAAAAAGTTAAATTATCACTATTTGCAGATGACACAGTACTCTATATAGAAGACCCAAAATACTCCATTAAAAGACTACTAGAGGTAATAAATTCAGCAATGTATCTGGATACAAAGTCAATGCTCAAAAATCAGTAACATTCCTGTACACAAAAAACTCACTGAGAGAGAAATTATATCGCCTTTCACAATAGTATCTAAAAAATGAAATATTTAGGAATCACTATAACTAAGAATGAAAAAGACCTATATGCTGAAAATTATGCTATGCTAAAAAAAGGAGATTGAACAGGATATTAGAAAATGGAAGGATCAAGGAAGAACCAACATTGGAGGAAGAAGATAAGAAGTAGGAGAAGGGGGAACAGTGAGAACACTGAGGTTCAGTGTGTAAAAAAGTTCAAATATGAGAATTCCACTATTGGACATTTTTTTTGGCCTGTGATACACATATACAATGTCTCCTTCAGGAATATATGCTTGAACTCATCAGACTGACAAAAGTTAAAAGGCAGATAAAATTCAGTATTTGTGATGATGCTAGAAATGGTATCTCTTATATGTTTCTGTTGGAAATAATGAATTTCCTTTTAATACCTAGACAAATGAACCATCTATCGAAAAGTTATACAAAATGTATTTCCATATTAAAAGTTTTTGTAGCAAATTTTAGGTTTCCTTAATCAAAAATCAAACAATTATATTTTATAATTTCACAAATATGTCTTAAGCTATTACTACACACAGCACCTGTTATTTCACTGTCTTAAAATGTATGTGTAAAGTTGAATTGATAGAGTAATATTTTATCACAGAATATTAAGTTTAGTTTAAAAGTGGGAAAGAGGCAAATGCTAAGCTCGGTTGTTTACAATTTTTTAATTTTTTTTTATTTTAAAGAGGATAAAACCAAGAAATATAAAACAGAATAAAACAAACCATTGTAAGTGACACAAGACTTCAAAACAATATGAAATCAACACTGGTTACCATAATGCCTCTTGTCGTTTTCAAAACAGCTACAGATACTTTCAGACATAGTAAAAATCAAACAAAACAGAACAGACTAGACCCAATAAAAACAAAACAATGAATGCAATACAGGACTTCAAAACAAGACAATAGTAAATCCAAAATGGTTACCATAATATATCATGCTATCTTTGAAATAGCTGCCCATGTCATCAAGTATAACAAAATCAAACAAAACAGAATAAAACCCAACTAAACAAAACAATGAAAATGATACAGGACTTCAAAACAAGATAACAAGGAATTAAACAATGGCTACCACCTTCAGAAGGAGCTCCCCCCTAGATGCCACACTACATACTGTGATCCTCTAAATAAATGATCAGACCACTAGACATAGACCTGCAAAGTCAGTGAAACATCAAACACCACAAGCATTTCACCTGAATAGCTATCATCACAGCCTGTGTTACCCTGGATCAGCTGGTTGCTTATGGGGTGGGTGGGGGGTGGCTCTTCTTGTTTCCCAGCCCTTGAACCAGAAGGGGCTGAGGTCTGGCTACACCCCTGGCAGTGGCGGCCCATGCATGGTGCTGGTTCTCAGGGAGGGCTTGCTTCTTGGTGCCTTCTTGTTCTCTTCCCCTCTGTGAATGGCATTGACTCACGGGAAAAGGCAGGGGTCTTGGTTGTTTATGATTCTTATATCACTGAATCTCTACTCTGTAATATTTTTAAGTCTAGTGCAAAACACAGGTTGACTCAATTCTTTGGGATATCCAGAATACTGGAAAGGTAGAAGAAAGGTTTTCTAAATGTGTTTAATTGTATTAAATCTGTGTAAACTTTTTGAGGTAAATGTGTAGGATTCTGAGGACTATAAAATGTTCATGCTCAGAGTATAATTTGCTTTTTATTTTAAAAATGTATCCAATTCAGGAATGAACAGAAACTCAAATACATTAGTTCTCTAACAGGTAAGATATGAAGCAAGTCCCTGGGTTGATATGTATCATTTGTCTGTGTGGTAACCTCAGTTAGAGTAACAGTCTTAAGATTGCTGTTAGATATTAAATAAGAAACACTTGACTGTTTGGGATTTTGTGTCACAAGTTTTTAACAAATCTTATCTCTGTTTGGTTTTCTAGTATTAAATCCTCTATCTAGGTAGCTAAAGGAGATGCCATACACTGAGATTTCCTGTCTTATGTCTGCAAATATAGGCACACCTAGAGATTTTAGTTTCCCTATTTAGAGTTTCCCAAAATGTAGATTACCAGCACTGGGGCAGCTGCATCATAAATCATAAGGAAGCTTTCTTACCTAGTTAGTTTAAATTAGTCCCTTTCCCAAAATAGGTAAGGTGGGAAATGATGGAGGAGGAGAGGAAACAGCAAAGCATAGTCAGTAGTTGAGACCCACAGCACCTCGAGTGGCATCCTGAATTGATTTTATATGCTAGAGATCATTAATACAAGTCTCACCTGTGTGTATGATCAGGATTTTAACACTTCAAGGTTTCCAGTCTCTCCCAGGTGCCTGATGTATGAATTAACTGACATGAGGTGGGGGGAAAAGATGACATTATATTGTGACTCAATCTGTCATCCCCAGGGCCCTGAGTCTGAACTCAACAAAAAAGGAAGCAGTAAGAAAAGCTAAGGAATCTTTTTAGTGAGACATAACAAGTAGTACTTGAAATGAAGATGGAAACGAGAGAAATTTTCACTTCTTTATTTGTGCAAATGTACCTAGATCATCTTTGTCAGAGTTATTAGTTCTCTGAAAGTAACAATCACAGAGAATTGAAGATATGTATTAAAGCGGTTTTCTGGACAATGCACACTGATGGTGTGGGTGCTGGAGCAATACCACCAGCAGGTAAAATCAGGTAAGATAATTCTGAAGACTTGATCACCCTACCTAGAAGGTCCCTTTGTAAACTTTTGACTTACCATGATGAGTATGTGAGGGAGAGCCAAATGTCATGACCCGGGCGATGTAGTTAAGAGGTACAGGATTATGAGTCAAACCCAATTTAATGTGATTTGATTTCTGTATTGGTCACTTGTCTGTAGCTGGGGAAAAAACACGCAAGTTGCAAAATTTAAAGCAGGAGGGGTTTATTTGGTTCAGTCCGTGGTTGGTCAACTCCAAGAGACAAACAGAATGGTGAGGAAAGGTAAAACTGTACTAAGAAAAATTGATCCTTTAAAAACGAGGTTCTGTAACTGTAACTGTTCTGTGGCTCTGCGATTGATTTCTGGACTCCTGTAACTATGACAGCATAACTAAACCTGATAGAACCTGATTGTATAAGCTTTGTGGTCATTAATCTAGTGTAACTGATGATCATAAATCTAGCCCTCGAACTGATGATCTCACTCTGCCAGCTAATCAGAAGGACTGTCAGGCTGTCCTGCCCGACCCTTGTACCCGCTGTTTATGTCTCACATAAAAATGCTGGCTCACAGACTCTCACTGTCTGGCTTTCTGTTGGAAGTTATTCCAGCTAGGACCATTAGTGTAAAATAATGTTGCTCACTGCCTCTTGACTTTCTCTGGTGTTGTTCCTTTCTTGGACTCAGTTTTGCACATAGCAGAAGAACACTGCTCAATTCTTGAATCCTATAAGCAGAGAGAAGGGAGAGACCAAGGCCAAGAATTCACCCTTCCACATCACTGCCCCTCCGACCTTGAAGTCCTAAAATAAATAGTAAGTGTAATTGCGATACATCCCTTTTCTACCCTTTACACATTTTACTCTTTCAAGGTGTTGTTCTAGAAAAGAGATTGATGATATGATATTCAAAGATTAAAATAATATATCAGGTATGTAGTGTGTGGTTTCTTTAGCACATATAGGTGACAAAAGTCCTCTGGGGTAATCAGTACACATGCCCATCATATCATTCACCCACGATACTACTGTTTTTCCTCTCTAAGCACCAGGTCCAACAATAAACTACTCAAAGTGAACTAGACCTGCCCCTAAACATGCACTTGTCTGATGGAATGAATTAGCCATGGTGGCTGGAGTGTTTGTACTTTCTGCTAGATGGCTCCTGGAAAACAAGAGAGATGACCAATCTTTTTGTATCTTTCTCCTCTTAGTAGGGGATACTCCAACACACATCTGAATTGCCACCAGGACAGGACATAAAATCGAATCAGTGAACCTATGACACTTCTTCAGCTCACCCATTGTCAATTTGGGACAGTACGTTTGTATGTACATGGTCCCAGGGGGTAGGTGTAGAGTGTATATAGAAGCTCTGGACTCAAGCTTATCGAGAAAAACTTTGTTCTGTTCTGTGGTTAGATAAGTTAGCTTTTTGTTTCTATGACCAAATACCTAAGAAAAACAGCTTATCGGTAGTTAAGTCTAAAAGACTTATCATGTAGCGAAATCACAGACAAACCAGAACACTGCTTTATGTTATATCACATGTAAGTTATTTATTAATAGAAGTATTACTTTTTTTCAGGAATTCAAATTGTGCACACTGATGTTCTTAAATACATATAACACTACTAATATAGAAAATAAGAAAAATTTTTACTCTACTTCAAATTTTAATTATTTTTTAAAAGTTGTATTTTCTATATTTTTAATTGCTTAATAACAAAAGTTCATATAAATTTAAGTTTAAGCTAATCTCCATGTGATCACAATCTAGAAAAATAAATCAGCATTCCATTCTCTCTCTTTTGCCTCTCTTTACTGATGAAACATTTATTTTTGTAAACAAGTCCTGAAGAAGTCTATATTGTAGTTTCTAGCATATTGTACAGTGTTCCTTTTTCTTCTTTATATGCCATCTTACAGTTTCAGAGCAGGCAGAGTGAAGACAATGTATCTCCACGTGCTTCCTGAAAGTCACGTGCTATGGCTACCAAACTCCATTGGTTCTCCTAGGTATATCTCTTCAAGTTTTGACACATTCTCTGCTCTTTTTGCAAACCACATTGCAACCTCAGTTAATGAGACAACTGAACTCATTCTGTGTGAAGCACTGTGTATTGAAGATTGGCTGGGGAGATGTAAGGAGGAAGCAGTGTCTGGGCGTTAGAGACAGAGGTGGGAGGCTGGGCAGCCCTGTATTGACTTTGGTCTCTCAGTCTTTTCATGATACAGCACCTCACTGTCTATGCAAAGCCAATCAGTACAGAACCTAGAATGAGTCTACAGATGGAAAGATATTACAGAGCTGAGGCATAGAAGGGTTTTCCCATAATCCTGACCCAGTACTGTGGCCAGTGCCTTGGTCCATACTTACACCGTATTTGTTGTTAATATTTTGAATACCAACTTGGTGGAAAGGTTTCAGCCCCCTTCCAGCAGTAACCCTGTGGGCACTATGTTCCTTATTCTGTGTCTAATCCAGAAATGCTGAAGGGATGAGGTTTCCAGAGTCCAAGTTCCTCTTCAAGTCTTTGTCTGCTTGTTGCATTTCTCCATTTATCTCTTGAAGAAATGCCAAGAGACTCAAAGCTTCAGAATCGGCTGCATTTTTAGAAAGTCGTCTTTGGGCAATTTGTTGCAGTTTGACTTTCATCTTTTGTCTCTCCTTCGATTCCAGGTTAATTTTCACACCCTCTATAAAATTCTGGATGGCCTTGTCTTCACATTTCATTTCATACAGCTGAAAGTTGCCATATCGCAAATGGAGTGCTTGTTTAGCTCCAGGAATGAGCTCCTTGCTGAATTCTTTTTGGAAGTGATACTCTGCTTCCTTGTACTGACCTCCTATGACATAGAGACTGGCAATAAACGAAGAGATACAGAAGAAATTCCCATTGCTCTTGTCGGCTTCCTTTAAATGCTTCACGGCCAGTTCTATTTGTTTCAGTGACTTCTCTCTTTCCCTATATGTCTGATTCTCTCCCATCTCCAGCATTTGGAGGACTTGTGACCTATAGCAGATCCCAAGATGGTAATGCAGGTAGGGGTTTTGTGGCATGTGTTCTAGAGCCTTTCCAAGCTGTGTGATGGCTGTGCTGTAGTCATGTTTATTGCGATAAAACTTTGCTGCACCGCACAGGACATCTGTTGCATCTGGGGCATCTTTTAAGGCTTCCTCGACCAGCCTCTCACTTTCATCTTCCCCATCCTCTTCCTTTACCTTTTGAAGCTTCAGAGCCAAGAGAATTTTAATATACTGGTTGTCAGGATTTAGCCTGATGGCTTCCCTCAGAGGATCAATGGGGTTCTGAGACGGTGGCCAATAGTACAGACGGGAGCTTGCAATGGCCCAACCAGAGGTGAATTCTGGGTTTTTTGGTTTCTTTTCCAAAGCCTTCTCAAAACACACCTTTGCCCTTTCTATTTGCTTTGTTGTACACTTTAGCCTGGCCCACCCTTCTTCAGCATGGAGCTCAGGACTCTCCATTCTATAGGGGCTAGAAAATTCTGCACAGACCTGTTTCACCTTGTCAACATAAGTCTGAGCATCTTGGAGCTGGCCCATGTGGTAGTAGATCCATGCATAGTTTCCCCAGGTGACCAGACTTCGGATTTTTGCTTGGCCAGCATGTTCTCGCTTGATTATCTCTTCAGCCTGCTTTAAGCATTGCAGGGCTGCCTCGTTTTGTCCTCTGCAGTGCTTTATATAGGCCGATATATTCAACATTGTGGCTTTAAATTCGCTGTTCTGAAACTCATCCTTGTGCAACACTGTGTTCTCAAATTCATCCAAGGACTTTTCCCCTATCAAGTTCCAGGTGAAATGACATTTTAATTGCTGTAGGCTGCTCTCCAAGGAATTTTCAGTGGTCTCACTGTGGGGAAAAAAGAGAAAGATGGGCACTTTGAGACACAGAACCAACTCATCTGTCAAGGGACAAGGTCGCAGAAAATAAAATTATTTTCTTAAATTCAAGAGAAACACATCCTCCTTTTTTTCTTTCTTGCAGGATTTTGGTATATCTATTAGTTCCTGCATGGAAAAGCATGAATTTGGAGACTATGGTAGAGGAAGAATTACAGAGAGGGAGGTGGCTCAGTTTCTATAAATGATGTTTTGTGGGGAGCTCTGGGTATACTAGAGGGTCTTTGCAAGGCTTGCTAAATCTGTGGGAGATGATTACAGCAGAGATTTTTTTTTAATTTATGTAATGTTTAGAATTAAATAAGTCAATTTAATTGCTTTTTGTTTTTTATTCTTACTATGTTTACTTTCATACTTTTAAAATTTAACTTTATAGTTTGCTAATCTTTTGATGTTTTGCCATGCTGATTTTAATTTCCTTGTTACTGCTCTGAACTTCGGCACTATTATATCTTTTGTATTCTTTGTTGTCCTTGGTTCATTTTCCTGTTTTGTTTTGTGCTTTTGGAATGGTGTCTCACTGTGTAGTTCAGGGTGGTTTCAGGCTCGCTACACAGTCCAGGACAGGCTTAGACTCGTGACCCTCCTGTCTTATTTTCCTGAGATCTAGGGTTACAATGTGTTCCACCAGACTCAGCACCTTCTATATTTATAACTTCTTAGTTTTCCTTTATTTATCCTTAAATTTTTTAAAACTTTTCATTCCCTCTAATTATTTTGGCTTTTAAAACATCCTTAATAGGTTTTAATGTCTAGCAACTTTTTGAGCCTTTATCAAATTTGTTTTGCCTTGTCTTTTTTTTTTAACATTATATACTCATTTTGGCCATTGTATTTTCTTTCTTCAACCATTTAAGTCTTGTTTTCTTAATTTTACTCAATCTCTTTGCTTTTGTGATATTCTCTTAATCTTGCTATTATATATTAGTAATGTCTTAAATTTTTATTTTGAAATAAAATATAATCATTTTTCCTACCTTAATTCTACTTCTTAGATTGGTAATTTTTATGTTCAATATGTGTTGTTGAGCTGATTTATTAATAGTTTTTCATTTTTGTCTAATTTTATTGGCATTTTATTTTTCTCCTCTAGGACTTAATTTTCTAATAGTGTTACAGGCACATGAGTTAGATCAAAATAGTATAGGCAGTGAGGCAGGGCTAGGTCCTCAAAGGATCCAGTGTAGACGCCCAGATACCTTGCAACTGTGGGGGAGACAGACACCTGTTGCTGTGGGCCAGGCCTCAAGACAAAAGATCAAACAAATGCACTCACATCCTAAGGACCCATATTCTAAATAAATCTCTGTCACCTTGAGAAAGCCAAGAGTCTCCTTTCCAACCCCCTAAGGGAAGAGTCACTGCTCTTTAAGCATGCCTCTTGCTATGTGACTTGCTTCTCCATTTATCCCCAATTTAATCAATTTTACCTGAGAAACTGATCTTATTGGTTAAACATACTTCTGTTTCACTTTATGCCTACCTTGTGAGTTCCCAGGTTTTCTGCATCTTGGACCCTCTTGGACCCCTTTCACCTTGTGGTTTTGCTCTATAAAAGTCCCTAGGAAAGACAGGGTCTTCAGCAACCCACCCGGGACCCCTTCTGTCCCTCAGACAGAAGCTTTCTTTCTCTCAATAAATATATTCTGCTCTTAACCTCTGCTGTTCCTAAAATTCATTGTTCAATTTTAGAGAACATGACTCATACTGGACATATAGTAGGTTGGGAGTTTCATTCCCCTATATCAATAGGATCTGAGAAGTGTTGCTGGAGGGGAAGCTAAGACGCAACTAGCTCCTTTTATTAAGGGAAGAGTTCTGTTTCCTTTAGGGTGTAATTCTCTTTAAAGGTTTTCCATTCTCTTAAAGATTCCCTTCACTGTTTATGCTCTAAATAAGTAAATAAGTAACAACAACAAAAATGCCAATATACCAATGAACAAAAATATGTTCCTTCTGCATTTGAGTTCCTGAAATGTTGCCATTTTCTCACTTAAAAGGTTTCATGGTATCTATACATCAGCTTTTTTTATCATGAGCAAAGTATTCTAAATATTATGAATTTTGATATATGCAACCAATAGATGTCTGGAAAGTCATACACAATGGCCAGCATCACTTTTGAACTTTAGATGGAAGACAACATGCTCTCTCTTTCTACTTGCCCCATCTCTTTTACTTTTTAATATCACACCACCTTGAGCTACACACATTTTGATTGGGCCAAAATTGGGCTGAGCTGGAAATAAAACTGAGGAGTAGGGGGGCCTAAGAAGATGTTCATGTGTGAGGAACAGTGGTCTGCACACTGGGCATCCAATGGTGATCTTATTCTGTAGGAATCACCATATCCTCTACTGTGTGTTGCACAGAGTACGATCAGATGCCCAGGGAGAATTAACAGGTTCTGAGTCCTCACTGTTGCATCCTCCTCTTCTTGAAGTCCCTGAACACCTGTCTTTCAGATTTGTGAGGCACATGAGAAACTTTAAATCAGTTCCTGATCATATCTGTTTCTGAGGACCTAACTACCACCAAAGTAAAAAATAAATAGGAGGAAAAATGGGCAGGGAGTTTTGGAGAGAACCCTCCATTCTTTCAATGCCCCAGGCAGCTCTTAGCAAAGATGAAGTAGTAATTAACTCTAGGGGAAGAAGCCCAAAAGAGAACTTGACTTGGTATCTGACATCCTATTGACAGTGTCCTTGCCTTGAGGTGTTCACGTCTAATCTGAGATATTTTCCTCCTCAGTGAGGTTACAGAAAGTTTCTTACAGCACATGAATTCTTCTGCTGCTTTCTAATTTCATAAAAGAAACAGAGTGATGGAATAGAGCTTTTCTCCAGAGCTGAGTGCAGTAGTACAACGGTTATAATCCCTACTACTTGGGAGGGTGAGACAAGTTTGAGGCCAGCATGGGAAACTTGGTGAAGCCATTTCAAAATAAAAAGGGCTGTGAATGAGCTTTGTACGCCATCCCTGGGTTCAATCCCCAGTACTCAACAAACAAAACAAAATATGGTCAATTATGCATTTTTAGGGTACAGACATTTAGTGTATGTACCTTTGTGTAAAATTCCTCAGAGCACCCATTCAAAAGTTAACTATTTTCACTGCTTGATTTTTGGCTTTTTACTTCCACTGGTAAGTCGTGAACTTGATTTCTGATTTTTGCTACCTGGGTTCAGAGTTCTGAGGCTTATGCTACTGATTCTCACAGTTCCAGTGGTTTATACTGCAACAATTTCTTCACCTGCTTTTTGACTGGATGAATGTCATAGTAACATTATTCACCAGGCTCAGAGAGGCCACCAAAGTGTCTTGGAGCAGTCTCAGCATCACTGAGGTTAACTGAAACGTGCAACCTCAGATCTCAAACTGGTCTAATAATCATGGTCTAGAGTGTAGGCAGGAGGGGGTGAGCCTAGGAATCAGTCTCTTGCAAAGTTCCATAGATAATTTTTATTCATGTTTAAGGTTGAGAAGTATTGTCTAACAGCACAGATGGAATACTCTAAGGAAAGACACTACAACTTCAGATTCAAGGAAAATGAGAAGAGGGACTGAATGAACTTGTATTTAAAAAAATTTTTTTAAATACCATGCTAAAAACGATTTTAAAGATTCTGGATGACTGTAAAAACATAAATCCACAAACATCTCAAACCTTTTTTTTTCCTCTATCAGGTAAGTATAGACACTAGCAGAAAAGATATGATTTCAAGAAGGAGATCAGGAGCCTTATAGAAGGAAAGGAATCCAAACTAACCACTAGGGCATGTATTCCCAGATTCCAGAGCTCTCTGGACCAAGCCTTAAGAAAGCAGGTCCAAGATGGCTGACCAGTGAGCAACAAAATACAGAGCCTCCCAGGAGAAACAACTCATATGCCAGAATAAAATACCCTGGAGAGACCTAGACAGAGGGACATGGATCCTCTTGACACAGGAAGAAATTAAAACATAAAAAAGCAAATATGTTGGGACTACAACTGGAACAGCTAAAAGTTACGGGACACAGCGTTTTCGCAGTGACCTGCCAAGTTTGCGCCAGCCTGAATTTGCGCAGGCTTGAATCCTCGCTGGCCGGCAGAGCCACCCAAACTCGTTCCTGCCGCCACACACAGGAACCACAGCAGCACTGAAGTCAGGTGTTAGTGAGCCCAAAGACAAGTGGAACAAGTGAAAGGGACCTTCATTAATCCACGATCAATGCTGGGAATGAGACCTTCCCCCCACGGAAAGGGTGCAACCAAATGGGTGACATGTTGGAATCAGACAGGAGGAGCCTGAACTGGGAGTGACAGTGACTTCAGTTGGTTGCTTTCTCCCCAGAGCAGATTAGTGAGATTTGCTTGGACTAGGCCACGCCCCTGGCCGGGACCCAATGAGCCTTCCCAAATTGATTCCCTGTGCCTAGCACGCACTAACCGGGTGATCGCCCCTGAAGTTTGGCTGGCCCGGTGGGGAGGGGCAGGCATACACAGCCCCAGCTTACACCTCAGTGACAAGAACAGTCAGGACAGGGTGGAGGTCCCTCACCAGCATGTTTCAGAGGAAACATGGCCAACAGGGAAGGGGACTGGGACCTGCACTGTAAACTGTGTGGAGGAAGCCAGGGCCATGACAGGAGAGAGAGGCAGGAGGAGGCCCCCAGTCCAGAACCCTGAGAGTCCTGATCCAGGAGAGGGAAAAACAAGGGAGACTGAGGGCCACAAACACGTAACATCAGACATGGCTTCAATGGACACTAAGAGATATCTTCGGGACCTTGTAGATGAGCTCAAAACTGAAATATTAAATCAGGCAAAGCAAGATATGAGTAGAGTAATAAAAGAAATGCTCTCAGGAAGCATCTCTCAAGATGATACAGATGGAAAAAGGGAGGAATACAAAAAAGGGAGAGAAACATTCGATAAAGAATACAAAGAAAATATAGAATACATGAAGCAGATTCAAAGAGACTACCAGGAAATTAAAAACTCCATTGAAAGCTGGCAAAATGCCTTAAAAGAAAGTAAGGATAGACTTTCAAAACTTGAAGACAAGTTTGCAATGTGTGATCGTGAAAGAAAAGATCTCTTAAAAATAACAAGGAAACAGGCAGTAACAATACAAAGGCTAGAAGATGACAAGAGAATCTACAATTTAAGGATAAGAAATGTGAATGAAGAAGCAGGAATACATACAGGTGAATTACAAAGGCTATTCACAGAAATAATTAAGGAAAACTTCCCAAGCATGGGAAAAGAAAATGACATTCAGTTATGTGAGGCATACAGTACTCCAGCCACCTACAACCAAAACAGATCTACACCCAGACATATAATAAGCAAGATACCAGAAATTCAATATAAAAACAGAATATTAAAAGCCGTCAGAGAAAAGAAACAGATTACCTATAAAGATAAGCCCATCAGAATCACGGCAGACTTCTCGGCACAGACAATCAGATCAAGAAGAGCTTGGAGCAAAGTATTCCAAGCCCTGAAAGAAAATAATCTCCAGCCCAGATTGATGTATCCTGCAAAACTGTCACAAGAAACTAATGGAGAAACAAGATGCTTCCATGACAAAGAGGAACTGGGGGAGTTTGGGACCACCAGTCCAACCCTATAGGGAATACTGAAGGACATTCTAGAGGGAGAGAGAAAAAAAATACCAGTATTTTAGGAACAGTGGCAGAAAGGCCTCAATGAGTGGGGCAGGCAGTAGAATGAAGGAGAAAACTAGACAAACAGGTAGAAAAATAGCATAGCAGAAATGAGGCAGAGGAAGATAACTAGAAACTCTAACATAGATGGCCTTGATACACTATATTGTTAATAGTGCACCAGAATGTAAAACCCACATTACTCACACCACTCTGCCTAGATGTATTATATTCTGTTACAGTCATTCTACCTGTACTAGATTTGAGGGCACAGACAGTTATCCCAAAAATAACAGGATATAGTATGGTAATCATCCTTAATTTCCTATTAACTTAATCTAAACCTCTGTATAACCTACACTGTTTTACTATGACTGATCGTAATTGAATCTGGTCTGTTAGATCGCTGTTTTGTATTGATAAATTTTATTCAAAGCTGTTATGATTGATAGTATCAAGTCTGAGAGTATAGGCAACTGCACTTAAGATGACAAGATCCACTAGAATATCCACTCTGGTTTGATTATTACCTGCCTTTGAAGT